>CAJQZJ010033263.1:5117453-5141535 GCA_907164525.1 Lophiomys imhausi
TGATCTTCATGCCCCGAATTAAGAGACTGTATCAGAAACTTAGGTAATCACTAAATCTAACTTATATTAACCTATCAGCCCCTTCACAAAGATCTATTCAAATGTGGCTAAATATACTCTTAATTTTGTATCAATATACAAAGATCAATGCCTATGCGGCCCAATACAATCTTAATA
The DNA here is from genome assembly GCA_907164525.1 of Lophiomys imhausi. Taxonomy (NCBI): domain Eukaryota; kingdom Metazoa; phylum Chordata; class Mammalia; order Rodentia; family Muridae; genus Lophiomys; species Lophiomys imhausi. Next base: position 5,117,631 of record CAJQZJ010033263.1, read on the forward strand.
TTGCGTCCATATACAAGGGTCAATACCATTGTGGCCAACTATAATCTTAATTTTGTATTAATATGCAAATATCAATACCGACGTAGACCAATACAATCAAACAATGGTCAATACCACTTTAGCCAAATATACTACTAATTTTGTATCAATATAAAAAGGTATAAGGGCATATTCAATAATCTGACCCTTCTTCTTGGTCCTTCCTGTGCTATGTCTATGTCTCAATTTTTCTCAAGTCCGTGCATTCCTACATAGGAGATAAAGAAGGATACAGAAAAGGGAAAGAAGGAATACCCTGGGTCTAACCTCCAAAACCCATTAAACAGGACCATTTAACAACTTGTAATCTCTTCCCCTAAATAACAGAGTTTTCAGTTGTCCTTCAAATAACCAAAAAAGGGGGGAGGGCGGAGAAACACCCTCCCCACCCTCTGGGTATGGGACGTCGCTCTCTTAAAATGACTTCCTGCTGATTTGGGTCGTAGTAAACCTGTTTGGGGCCTTATTCTTAAAGATGTCATAGAAATGTGTGCTATAGACACAGTTTGGTTATTTTTTTAATCCATGCAGGGGCAATTTCCTCTTTCTAAGGACCGTGGCATGGAGCTATTTATACAGTGTTAACGTCTTCATCCCTATGAGCAAGCTGTAAGCAATAGCAGAAGAGGGGCAGAGGCACCTCAGGTGCAGGCTGAAACCTCAACTGTTCCAGATCCACTGTCTCTAGGAAGCAGTCAGAACTCAGCAAATGTTTACTGATGGGTGTGGCTGAATCCATCCTAATGACTGGGTGGTCCCTTTTCAGGTCTATCTGAGATGGCTCTGAGTGACAGAAAGGATGGACTCTGGGAAAAGATGACAATAAAGAACAAAGCTACTCACTCTGATAACTCCAGTTAGTTACGAGGCGGGAGCACAAGGGAGGGGAGGGGAGGGGAGAGGAGGGGAGCACAGGGGAGGGGAGGGGAGGGGAGGGGGGGGGAGGAGGGGGGGGGGGAGGGGGGGGGGGGGGCCCAGGCGCTGTCTCCATGGCATGTGCCTATGTCCCTGTGATGTGGAGACGGGGTCAGTGCAAACTGTTCCTCAATTTCTTTCCACATATTTATGATTTATTTATTTTTATTTCATGTTATGTGAGTGTTTGTGTCTGCGTGTATATATGTGGACCACATGTGTACCTGGTGCTGACAGACACATGTCACTGTGCCTGGCTTTTTATATGGGTGCTGGGAATCCAAACATGAAATCACATGCTTAAATGACAAGCACTTTATGGACTGAGCCACATTCCTAGCATCTCAAGCTATTACATTTTCCAGAGAAGATTCCTCAACATTTGGTTCATCATCAAAATTAGGTCACATGAGCAGTCCTGTAGGTCAACAACTTAAGAGTCACACCCATGGTAAAACTATCAGAGTCAAAGAATCTGATAGTTACATACATGAAACAAAAATAAATAAATTGTAATTTAACCTGATAGTCTGTGAGTGACACACAGTTTAAAAATCTATTTGATTTTGGATTACATCTATCTATGTGGGTATGCGGACCACATGCATGCTGGTGCCTACAGAGGCCAGAAGAGGGCATCAGATCCCCAAAACCTAGAATTACACCTAATGTTGGTGCTGGGAATCAAGCTCATGTCCTCAATAAGATTAGTATGTGCTGCTAACCACTGAGCCATCTCTGCAGCCCAGACAATTATTTTTTGTATTCCTTTACTTCCTCAAGAGCTTTCAAGTCTTGATTACTTTTCTAAAGCAGTATTCAGATAGTTAAAAAAAAAAAAAAGTACCTTAAATATCCAACAAGCTACTTCCCGAATCATGGAAGGAACACTGGCTCTGGGCATTTGCAAAACTTGTGGTCAATGAGAAGTTAAAGGGCTGTTTACTTTTACCCTTGGCAACACGTTAATGTTCAAGTAATCTTAAATCTCATTTCCTGCAGATCCAAGTGTATAACCCCAAAACCATACCAGATCCACCACCTCCTACCATCGGAGCAACATACATCTCCAGCCCTCACCTAAACTATGAAAGCATTTATTAAAAAGAGGTCATTTAGTGACAATTTAGTCATTCCTAGCTCTTTCTGTAAAGAAAATGATAGAGGAGGTCATTTCCCCTCCCTAGGGTTCAAAACTGCACACTATCGGAGTTTCTGTCAAGCCGGCACCCACATGCAATCAGTCTCCATTTCTCTTTGGGCTTATGCATTGACTTCTCACACATACAGGGTTTCATGTAGCCCAGGCTGGCCCCGAACTCCATACACAGCCAAGGATAATCTTGACCTTCTTTTTCCCCTGACTCCAGCTCCAGGGTGCTGGGATTAAGGCATGTACCACCCTGCTCATGAGACACTGGGGATGGACACAAGACTTGAGTACATTGAGAGACAAATGATCTACTAACTGAGCTACATCCCCAGCCCTGGATTTTCTTCTCTCCTAATTACCTAAACTATGAAAGCATTTACAGAGGTCACGAGAATATGGTTTGGTCTCGAAAGATACCATATTGGTTCAGAATGAGGCTGCAACCTCAGGGGACGGCAGTGACAACATACTCAAGACTGGAATCTCATGTTTAAGCAAAACTTACCTCTTTTGTTCTTCACTTTGCATAGAGCCATTGTAAAAGACCTACAAACCAAACAGTCCACCCGGGAAGTGCTGGGCTCTACAGCAGTACTCTATGACAAGTTTGTGCCTGGATTTCTTGTCCCCTCCCAGCCCCCACCCAGAGTAGCTCAGAGGTGTACCATGATGAACCAAACAATGCACCCGAGACTCAAACACGCTGCCAACTGGGCCCCATCCACTTACATGTCCCATGTCCTTTGAAGACTATACCCAGGGCCATCTACACCATCTCAGGCCTAAATACTCACCCCCCACAGCCCACGCACGCTGTTCACAGACCTATCTGATCCATCCCCAGGGCCATATGCACCACCCCCAGACTATCTATTTCATTCTCAGTTCTACCTACCTATGCCATTCCCACTCAGCAGCTGATGGCACAGCATGATGGAAGCTGGTTCCAGAATCCTGGCTCTCCCTTCTTCTAACCCTTTTATCTGCTTTGGGTCTGCACTGCCAGGAGGACCCCCTCCCAGAGTTTACACTTAAGCAGCTTTGGTATTTATTCCCTATGGGGGATGTTCCTCCACACCATGGTCAGAGACACCAAAGCTGTCCTGTACGTTTGCTCAGTAGTTAAAGGGAGTCTGGGGCCCCAATGCCTACAAAGATGGCAAGCAGTAAGGCCACCTGGTAGCATCCAAGGAGAGCAAAATACAGATGCATATGAGCTGTAAGTCACTTGACCATCCTTTTCATGTATCAAGTGGTCATCCATTCTACATTGGATGGGAAAGCTCACACCATCACACGGTGAAATTCTGTCCAATTACAAGGATTAAAAGTCATCTTTTGTTAGGTTGTGTACAAAGGTGTATGTGCATGTCTTTATACGTGTAGATCCATGTGTGTGTGTGTGTACATGTGTGCCTGTTTACATATGTGTACATACTTGTGGAAGTCTGAGCAAAACCACAGGTTAGTTGTTCCTCGGGATTTTGTCAACTTCAGATTTTTTGACAGGGTCCCTTCTCTCACTGTCTGGAACTCACCGGGTAGGTGGGGCTGGCTAGCCAGCAAACCCCAAAGATTCTTCTGTTTCCACCTCCCCAGTCAGTCCTGGTTTAAATGTGTGCACCACCACACCTTGCTAGAGTAGTCTTTGCCATCAGAATGTATAAGTTAATTTTCAGTTTTAATTTCAGGTATTTATTTAACTTCAAAACTGATAATATCTTCTCATTTCAATATAGTTTTCCACCCGGTCTCCACAGAATCTGTCTCAAAATATGACAGAATTGAAGTCTGGGCCCAAGAACAGCTCCAATACCCACAACCCATGTAAAAACAACAAGGTGACTGTACAGTTCTGTTTTCTTCTGTCTGAAACAGAGGTCATCATGGTGCCTGGCTGAGAGAGCAGAGTTGTCTGAGCTGAAGCTTAGGAGGCAAGGACAGCTCCCAGCTTCATGAAGTCCTTGAGCCCTCTGCATATACTGACAATTACTATGGCCATGGTTGCTGCTGTGGCTTTAATGGATAATAAATTACATTATCATACGACCATAGGACCATACAAAAGCAGTTCTAGAAATAGTGCCTTCACCTCCCAAGTGCCAGGATTACAGGTGTATGCCATTGTGCCCTTCAATTTATCTATATTTACATTCATGTTTAAATTTTATTACACCATTAAACAGCAAATCCTCCATACAAACTTTGAACACACCATGCCAAATAAGACACTGAATTTCTATCATCTTCAAATTTTACTATAAAAGGGACTAAGGAATTAATCATTTTTTGAAACTGGGTCTCACTATGTAGTGCTAGGTGGCCTGGAACTCACAGATCCTCCTGCCTCTGCCTACCAGGTGTTGAGATTAAAGGCGTGTGCTACCACACCTAGCCTAGGGATTAATCTAAAAATTCTGGTTTTGATAAATCCTGAGAGGTGGCAAGATCTGTAATCTTAGAATTCATGAGACAAAGGCAAAGAGAATCAGGAGTTCAAAGCTAACCTGAGCTACAAAGCAAGGCCTGCCTGGCCCATATGAGACCCCATCTCAAAATTCAAAAAATAAATAATTCAAATTATTAAAAAATAAATAAATAAAAATAATTTAAAAAATAAATTCTGTTTCCAGAACCATTCCCAACTTTATTCCTGCCCAACTGTTCTAAAAGTGTAGCCCTCAGACAAGCCACACCCAGCAACAGAGGCATCACCTGAGAGACTGAGAGGACAAAATCTCAGACTCAGGGCTGCTGAGATTGCTCAGTGGGTAGAGTGATCACAGCACAGACATCAGGACTGGAAGTGAGTCCCCAGCATCCATGACACAACCAGTCATGGCAGCCCAAGCCATGGGAGACGGAGGACAGGCTGATCCTAGGGCTGCCAGCCAGTCTAACCCAATGGGTGAGCTCCAGGGTCAATAAGAGACCTTGTCGATAGATAGATAGATGATTGATAGATAGATAGATAGATAGATAGATAGATGGATGGATGAGTAGATAAATAGTTAAATAAAAATAAGGAGAAGAGCTACTTAGGGAGATAACCAGTGTTGACCTCTAGCTTCCACATGCATGCACAGGTTTGTACACCTACACACACACACAGAGAGAGAGAGAGAGAGAGAGAGAGAGAGAGAGAGAGAGAGACACCGCTCAGACTTCATCATAAACCTACAAATCAGGAATTATGGTGGACCCCAGCAGTGAGTGATTTGGGGGCATGCCAAAGTTTGTGATTTACCACCCACAGCTATTACCATGTGAGGTGGGCCATGACACTTCAGAAAGGTCTTTTGCTTACACAACTCTCTGGCATTTTTTTTTTCAGTTCTTTAAAAACTTGCTTATAGGATGATGTCAGCTATTCCTCTCTATTTTTAAGTCCTCACGATGAGGCTGTGGATGATTCACTCAACACCTTATGCTATCACTGAAATAGTAAGAGCCTTCTCTCACACCCCTAATGGAAGGTGACTGCTGCCTCTCATCCCTAATGTAATTACAGGAATACTTCGGCAGCAAAAGTTGTATCCTCTATCGCCCTCGGTAAAAGCTGAGCACAGAGTTATAATTATAACTCTCCCCTCTTTTCCATAGTGTGCTCATCATACTGTATTCTCTGAAACTCATCTTCCAACATGTCATAGGAAGGAAACAGCGAGCATGAGATCAAATGGCGTTTACTGTAAATAGAGATCAAAACTGCATCTCTCCAGGCAAACCTCCCACAACTGACCAGAGCAAATTTGCCACAATGGCATGGCTTCTCCCATTTATTTGGAAGAACTACATATGAATGAAGAAAGTCCAGTTGATTTGATGTTTTCTAGGGGTCTTTCAGTGACCTCACAACAATGTACTGACTAATTATCAAAGCAGAGGGAACACAGGGACATGTCCCAAACACCTTTACTATACTGTTGATCTGTGGAGGTGTTTGTTAATTTAGAGAAGAGACTTTCCCACCTGCTGTGAGGTCTCAGATGAGTTGGGAATACCAACATGTTATTAATTTCCCCTTTGCTTTTTGATTAATTTCACACTTACACTGCACAAGAAAGAAGAGATTAATGATGTCTAGGAGACAAGGCTGGGCTCTTGTAACATGCTAAATCAACCTCAAGTGTGAGTAAATAGAAGGCCCAGATAAGGAAATGATAAAGGAAGCTGCTGCGAAAATATTAACACCCAGAAACCCGGAGAGCTTAAACTGTAAGGTCCAGTTCCTTCTCCTCCCAGCAGAGAGATGAAACACTAGAATTCTGAAGCCACTGTGAATGAGGCATGGGTCCCTTTATCAGACAGTACAGCAATTCTCAGCTTCACAAGAGCCATGCCCTCTCCTTGTCTTAACTCTTCCTGACAATCATGTCACAATGTCTACTTAAATACATGACAGAAACAATGTCAACTGCATAGACAGGTATAAAGGAAAGGAGAATTCAGCGCTTACTTAATACACTTGAATCCCAGCACTTGGGAGATAGAGGCAAGAACATCAGAAGTCCAAGGTCACCCTTGGCTATATAAAGAGAAGGAAGGAGAGAAGAGAAAAAGAAAGGAAGGGGAGAAGAAGGGAGGAGGGAGGGGAGGGGATGGGAGAGGGAAGGGAGGGGAGGGGAAGGAGAAGAACCCAATCTCACTGTACATACAAGCAAATCCTACTGTGATGGTAAAACACCCAGAACCTTCTATGTGTCAAGTCCCTAGAAGTTTAATGTACGTACTACTGTTCTCATCATTCAGAAGAGGAAACACATTCAGAAAGCTAAATTCCTTGCTAGGGACCCCCAGTGTGGTTTTGTCTAAAGAAACATCTACTACTGTTCTAAGTTATTCTCAGGATTCATTCATTACAAAGACTCAGACTTTCATTGAAAAAGTAAAATCCAGAACCCCCAGCAGGTGCCTTGGCTGAGGCATGGCTTCCAGGGACAGGTGAGGCTTCAGGTGCTGGGTGTGTCCTTCCTGAATAAGGCAGAAGGACCTCGATGCCCCTCATGTTCATCTGTATCTGTCCAGGTCTCAACAGTGAGACAGTCCACACTACATTGTTTCCCTAAGAATATGGCTGATTGAACGTTCACAGCAGCCAGATACTATTTCAGGAGGCATATTATCCAGGAAAAACCCTCCTTTCCCCAACTTCAGCTGGTAGAGCCCAAAGCCCAGGTCAGACCAGTGGCTGCCACACAGGCTGGCAGCTCTGTCATACGGAAAGTCCCAGGGGATCACTGTAAAGAGGGACTGCAGAGATAGTTCAGTCAGCAAAGTACCTGCAATGCAAGCATGAGGACCCAGGACCCAAGTCTGATCCCCAGGACCCCAGTGAGAACACCCAGAGCCAGATGTGGTGGTGTGAGTCCGTAATCCCAGTGCTGGGGAGGCAGAGACAAGGCAATTCACTGGCAGGCAAGCTCCCTGCCATGGAGAAGCCATCTCAAATAAAATCAAGGTAGTCAGACAATATTTAAGGAATGATACCCGAGGCTATCCCCTGGCCTCCACAAACACAAATACACACATGCACATCCACCCACCCACATACCCACCCCACCTCCAGACATATAAACTTCTCCTTGGAGGGAGTATGTAAATAAACCCATTTCTCCCAGAGCCTAAAAAGGCCATCTAGACTGAAATTAATGGCCCCCCTTTTCTCCCTGAACACCAACTCGATCAACTCACTCAGATTCATGCCTCTTCTCAGCAAAGCTCACCTTTGCTGAAGGACCAGGGCCAACTGAGCACTGACCCTGCCATCCTCACTCTCACCTTAACCATCTGCCACCTAGCAGATCATTACAGCTTCCTAACTAGCGAATTTTCTCCAGGCTCATCACACTCCCCTCGCCCCATAGCACTCCTCAATCCCTGCCTGGTAAACTCTCAGGAGTAATCAGACAGGCAGACAGACGGACATACACACTCTCCATCCACTTTAATAAAGAGGTTTCAATAACACCTCTCCAACTTTAAAAAGACAGACAGACAGACACACACACACACACACACACACACACACACACACACACACCTTTCCACTTCAATAAAGAGGCTTAGATAACACCTCTCAAAGCCCAGGTGCCCTCCTGATTCAAGGTCTGTTTAAGCTCAGTGGTCCTAACATAGAGCCCCTGTGATTTTCCCTCCCACCCTGTATCCTTGCCAAATTCCACATCTCCCGGATGCTTTCACCTCTCTCACTTGGTGTGGACCATCCCCTAGGCAGACTCTCAGTTCCCCAGGAAAACATCTTCTACTTCTCCTTAGCTCTGACCAGCACCTTATGCAGAACTGACTACAGCTACTTGCCAGTCCACCGAATCTACAGTCACCATTTATGATGTTATTTACTAGTCTGATAGTGGACATCCAGACCTTTCTGGTCACTCCACTTTAACGAACACCTTGAGTATGTTTAACACCCTAAAGCTTGGTTTAATCTCCGGAGATGTATCGGTACTACTGGCATCTGTTCTGGGGGTGGGAAAGTTACTGGTCTTGGTACTTACCAAGTGCTCTCTGCACAGCAGGGATTCAGCGATGTGAGCCTCCTCCCCAAGTTCCTATTACTAAGCCCTCTTTCTAGTTTCATTTCTGTTACTGTGATAAAATTCCCAGACAAAACCCAACATCTGGAAGGAAGAGTTTAAGTCACAACTCCAGGTTACGGTCTATCACTTTGTGGGGAAGTCACAATGGCAGGAGCGTTGAAGCAACTGAGTCACATCCACAGCGGAGGGAAGTGAGAAATGAAAGCGTGCACACCTAGTGCTCGGCTAGCTTTCTGTACTTTTATACAGTTTGGGGTCCAAACCAGGCGATAGTGCTAGGTCACCGTGGGCTGCGACTGTCCACATTGATTCAGACAAGCAAGGAAATACTCCCGGACATGTACAAAAGCCAGCCTGATCTAGACTATCCCTGATTGAGGTTCTCTTCCCAGGTGATTGTAGGTTCTGTCAAACCGATAACCAGAAATAACCACCCTAAGGGGACAATGACTCTTAGCAATGCCACAGGTTAGGAACCAGAGTTCAAATTTTGGCTGTGGGACTTTGGGGGAAATTATTCAAGCACTCGGTTGTTGCGCAGACCTAAGTTACTCACTGACAGCAGCACGTTTGGGGAAATGAACCACTCTCCTCATCCCATCATGAACTGAGAAGCCTATGACGTCGGTACACAATATTATCTCGTGGGATGGTACACAGTGTGTGATACAGACGGCTGATATGGGACTCTGAGGTCACACGTGGCATTTTACTATAACTTCATCTGTAGAAGGGAAATCAGCCTCAACAAATTTAGAGCCTCTAGAAGAGCAGCTGGCACTCCCAATGGCTGAGCCATCTCTCCAAGCCCAAAATTATTATTCCGTTTGCCACTACCAGGGACTGAACCCAAACCTCATGCATACTGTGCTCCGCCACTGAGCTATCCTCAGCTGTACCCAAGTTTAAGGAGAACACACTAGTCCTTACCATATTACTTCACTAAGGTCCAAGTGTTCATATCACATGTACATTACACATGACACCAGAGAACTCTTTTCTGCTTGGTGCACTGCTATTACAGGGTATATGAGGATTTTTTTTTTTTTTTTTTTTGGTTTTTCGAGACAGGGTTTCTCTGTTTAACAGCTCTGGCTGTCCTGGACTCGCTTTGTAGACCAGGCTGGCCTCGAACTCGCAAAGATCCACCTGCCTCTGCCTCCCAAGTGCTGGGATAAAAGGCGTGCGCCACCACCGCCCGGCGGATTTTTTTTTTTTTTAATCTCTGATTAAAAACAACCCTCAACAACTGAGGAAATATCAAGTATCAAGCAGCTCACAGCAGCTTACGTGTAACTCCAGTTCCAAAGGATCTGACACCTTCCTGCCTCCATACCATGACACTCATGTGGGGCACACAAGCATATACACAAATAATTTTGGAAATCTTTTTAAAAGTTGGGTACAGTTTTTGGTCACTCATTGGCTTAGGATCTTTTGCTGGTGGCTGGCAAGGTTCTCAGCTGAAATAGGAGGCTGGGGCCTAAAGTCACAGCTTCTGCTGCAAAAGGAAAAAGCAAGAACAATGTGAGGAGAATGAGATGTCAGGTGTGTGAGCTGTGGTCCCCTCTCTGTCCTGTTATGGGCTTGAATCAGCTAAATCCTATTTCGTAAGGGCTACTTACTACGTTACCAGCTACATACAGAGCGCTTGGGCCTGATAACTTCTTCATTTAATTGTTGAGGGTTCTTTTTAATCTCTCCCTCTCTCCTTCCCTTCTTCTTCCCTCCCCCTCTTGTGTATGTGTGCACGCATGCACGCGCGCACACACACACACACACACACACACACACATACAGGCACACACATGTGCCCATTCCATGGCTCGTGTAAAGATCAGAGATCTTTACTGCAAGATACACTGTTATTACAGACTATTTAAGTGTCTTTTTTTTTCCTTTCTTCAGTCTATGATTAAATCCATTCTAATAGCAACAACAAAACCCCAAAGAGTTAAGCAAGGGATTAAAAACAGGGATTTGAAATGGATATTCATGACTGTTAATCTCTACTGTCAATTTGAAGGGCTTTAGAATCACCATAAAAACACATCTCTGGGTGTCTATGATGGCGTTTCCACAGAGGTTTAACCGAAGAGGGAAAGCCCACCCTGAAGATGAGCAAGGACCATCTCGTGGGCTGGGCTTTTTCACTGAATTAAAAAGGAGAAAGTGAACTGAGCACCTTCTCAGTCCAGCCTCTACGTTTCCTGACTAGATGCGATGTTGGACCCTCTGCCTTGGACTCCTGCAGCCCTGCCTTCCCATCATCTGAACTGTGAGCCAAAAGAATCCTTAGGTTGCTTCTGTCAGCTTTACTATCACAGCAATGAAAAAAATAACAATATATCCAAGCAAACTGATAAAATGCGACAAGCCCATGAAAGGTACCTCTACCCACACTACACTTATTTTTCCTTCCAGACATTCTCACAGAGCTCCCCGGGCTGGCCTCAAACTTGACATGGCCTTGAATTTCTGATCCTTGTGCCTCCACCTACTGAATGCTGAAATGAAAGACACTACAACAAGCCCAGCTTATGTGCTTCTGGGGATAGAGCCCAAGGCTTGGGAGATGCTAGGAGAGAACTCTGCCAACTGAGCTATATCCCCAGCCCTCAGATCACATTCTTAATAAGAAGAAAAAATAATGCTACTTTATCAAACTGATTAGCAAATTATTAATAACCAAGGAGAGGTAGTGAATCCTGAGGCTGCCTTGCTTGTTCCCTGACCCTGGGGCCCCAGGCTTCTGCCTGCTTCCAGGGAGCTCAGGAACCAGGAAGGCTCAGGGAGAGCCAAGGGAGGAATCCCTGACTCAGACAGATCCTGCAGGCGGGACGGGGAGGGCCAGATGCCATCATTCAGCTGTTAAGTGAGTTACCAGGTAACAGTGTACCCAGCAGAAAAATGCATTCACTAGACCATAGCCGGATTACACAAAACTAGAAAATTACCTCACTTCCTTCCTGTTGCTCCCAGACCCAGCCCAGCCCAGGGCAGGGGCCCACAGCCCAAGGCAATGAGCTGGGTAAGCAAATGGCTGGGTAAAATATCTCCTTACCCTAGCAGGCTCAATCAAATGATATACTCAGTCTCCAGAGACAGCTGAGGGGCCTTGCTGGAATCCAGGATGAGAGAGAGACTCTGCCTTTCACTAGAGTCTTGAAGTTGCAAAGGGCTGGAAACCCATTGAAGGCCTCCAAATGCCCCCACACAGCAAATGCCCTGCCTCCAACCTCTTCGTCCCTCGAGTTCCACCTGCAACTGGCCTCCTCTCTTCCTTGTCCAAGCCTATCTGGATCCCCACAAAGGTCTCAGCTACAAGTATTAAGTCTAAGGATCCTGAATTTCAGCAGAATTATCCAGTGATGCTACTAAGCCACAACAGAACAGCAGCAGCCTGCGTTGCTGATATAGCTCTGGAACATAAAAGATGCTTCTAAAGTCCCAGCACATTTACCAGAACCCCCTGCAGGACCTATAGTCATTAAGCTACTTTGCTCTGGAAGGAAGTAAGCAAGGCATCAAAAGATGCCTACACACTGCCTGCAAACCCCAACGGCTGCTGACTGCTGGCTGCTGGATGTGTAAACACACACACACACACACACACACACACACAACCTCTCTGCCATTTGTCTTTATGCTCACTGTTCTGGGAGTAAGAACCTCCCAGGAATCCACAAACTGTCCTCAGGTGCTGGGGCAGCTAGGCGGGACCAGCTGCATCCAGGTTTGCCTCCTAGGTGATTGTAAATCCCGTCAAGTTGACAGTCAATATTAACCATCACATGTGGGATGGGATAGGAAGAGACAATAAAGAATAGGGTATCAGTGTGAATCCTGGCTCTCTGGACCTCAGCTCCCTTGGCATAAGGTCTTTTCCTCTCTAGGATCATAATCAGTTAACACAGCACTCAGTGAAGGCCCTGAGAAATAAGCCAGCTGCTGTAAGCAACCGGTCCTCTGGTGGCCTTCAAGATGCTGAGTGAGTGGCTTAATCACCCAGCAGGGTCTAGCAGGCAATACAAAGAACCCCTAGGAGACAGGCACCAATGAATGGAAAACATTATCATTTTAAAAAGGATTAATAACAAGTCAGTCTAGGCGGGAGAGACAGCTCAGGAACAGGAGTAGGCAGAAGCAGATGCTGCTCCAGCAGAGGACTGAGTTTGGTTACGGGCACCCACGTCAGGTGGCTCAGAAGCACTTGTTAGTCCAAGTTGCAGGGGATTTGATGCCCTCTTCCGACCTCCTCGGGCACATGCATGCATGAGGTGCACAGAAATTCGGGCAAATTTACTCACATACATATAATTTTAAAAACATATTGATTGGATGGATGGATGGATGGATATTTGAATGGATGGATGGATGGATGGATGGATGATGCAACCCAAGCTGAAAGGAAATACACCACCAGAATATTTCTCGGGCCTCTTCGGGGGGGGCGGGGGGGGGGGAAGACCCAGGTCTATGGCAGGGAGAGAGTATTATTTTTTGTGAACAAATTAACATCTCCCCCCATGGGACACTAGGAACCCTCTCCAGAATATTCATTCCTGCTAAGCCCAGCCTGCCTAAAGTGTGGGGTCAAAATAACCAGGAAGTAAACCCAGTAGGAGTTTTACAACTCTGACTTAGCCAAACCTAACAAAAAAGAAATATATAGAAACAGATATCCTGAGGATCCCAGCACTCAGGAAGCTTTAGTTCCGGGCAGCCAGGGCTACACCACAACACTGTTTCAAAATTTAAAGCCTTTTTTTTTCATTTATTTATTTGTGTGTCTGTCTGTCTGTATGTATATGTGCATATGTGTGCCTGTGTGTACGTGTTTATATATATATATGTGTGTGTGTGTGTGTGTGTGTTTATATGTATATGTGTCTGTCTGTATGTATGTATATGTACATGTGTGTGCCTGTGTGTATGTGTTTATATATGTGTGTGTGTATTTATATGTATATGTGTGTCTGTATATATATGTGTGTGCATGTGTGTATGTGTTTATCTGTGTGTGGTGCGTGTGGCACATGTGGAGATCAAATAACTCGTAGAAGTCAGTTCTTTCTTCCCACCCTGTGGGTGCTGGGAATCAAAGCCAGGCTCTCAGGCTTGTTGGCACGTGTCTTCACTCCGTGAGCCATCTCTCCAGCCCCTACACTGAAACATGGTAAGGGAGCATGGTACAGTGCTCCTCAAACTTTCTTTCCTGAATCCCTTGGTTGGGTACTTGATGGGACCTGGAATCACCTGGAAGACAAACCACTGGACACATCTGTGGCAGAGATTTTCTAGATTAGAGAAGACCACCTTAACTATGAGAGGCAGCTCTGTGTCCCTGCCATGTGACAGCCACCTCATGCTCCTGCCATAACCTTCCCAGAATGGTGGGCTGTATTCCTGAACAGTGAGTTGAAAGAAACCTGTAGGTTACTTCTGTAGATATATTGTCACAGTGATGACACACTCTGTTTCCATGGGAGTCATACCTTTGGGCTTCCCTGAGGACCGCAATCTCCTCCTCTCTGTGCTCCCCGCAGCTCTGTTTCCTGCCCTTGCCCTGGCCTGAGGGCTTTCCCACTGTTCTTAGACAAGATGCCTGGGGGAGGATCCCTCATTCTGGCAGTGCAGTGTAACTATTTCTGCCATTAGTCTCTGTTCAAAGTGTCTCAGGTAAAATGTGTCACCTGCCAGGAGCTCAGACACTGACTTGCATTACCACAGCTGTGATGAAAATGCATCCACGTGGACCTATAAGCTCATGGGGACATTCCTAAGCTGTAAACACTAGGCAGAAAAGAACTGAGAAAGTGGGTGCAGCATCTGTACAGCGTTGACCTCAACTCCAGAGCCAACTAGGTGATGGTGATCATCCCCAAGTGGCAAGGGGTCACAGCCGCTCTGCCTTGGGCTCTGCTCGGAACTCATTCCCCACTTAGCTTTCATTTTTGCCATCTGCTCACTAATAGGAAAACAAAACAAAACAAAAAAAAAAACAAAACGCCCCAGGACCCCCAAAGACCAGTCCAAACTGGTTTCCAGTCTCCAGGGAGGGTAATGAAAATAGTCACGTGGACCAATGAGATGACATTTGCCACCAAGCCTGAATTGAAAGGAGTTGGAGCCCCAGGACCCATGAAAGGAGGGAACCAACTCTCCAAAGCTGTCCTCTAGCTCCATGCACCTACATGCACCATGGCATGTAGCATACGTGCCACCCACACCCCCACGATAAAACAAAACAAAACAAAACAAAAGCCTTGGGTACACTGAACAATTGTCCTTAAGGAAGTATTTTTTTAGCACCTTCTGACAGAAATAGATTCAACCCCAGGTCTCAGATGCAGATGGGTCTGACACCAAGGGTAGACATTTCCCTTCCATAGTACCATGTTCTTCTGGGTTTGGTTTTGTTTGGATGGTCTCCATTCAAAGGGTACTGCGATTACAGTCCTCCACCTGGTATATGGGGTCCTCGGGATTGAACTCAGGGCCTCCTGCATGCCAACCAAGCTATGTCCCCAGCCTCCATAGTGTCATTCTTTAAAAGAAAGAAGGACAAAGCCTTCAAGTTATTCTTGAGCTAAGCCTACCTCCACTCAGGATGAGGAAGTTCAAGGTTCTCCTCCGCTACATAGTGAGTATGCACTGTGTCAACAATAATACATTAAAAATTTTTACAGATATAATTTCAATATGGCAACATGGGTGCCCACTTATTAGCACAGCAAGTTACAAGGACCAAGTGTCTGTTACCCACCAACTGAACTTGGTAAGGATGAGCACAAAACTTATTTTGAGGTTCTGACAAAAACGTAACGTGATTTATATTTACTGAAGGACAACAAATAGGGTGCTTCCAAAGCACTGAGCTCTCTGTATCCATGGGAACACATCCACACATTTAACCAACCATATTCCTGGATAGAAAAGTATCCAGGAAAAAATTGCCTTGGGGAACTGCGGATGTAGGTAGAATGCTGGCCCAGCATGCACTGAGCTCCATCTCCAGCACAGCATAAGCCAGATGTGGAAGCCCAGAGGTGTTGGCAGGAGGATCAGACCTTCAAGGTCATCTTTGGCTACTCTGTTTCAGAGGGGGTAAAACTGGTTTGTTTTAGTCCTGAATATACATAGAACTTTCTTTTTCTTGTCATGTTCCCTAAACAATGTTGTACCCAAACTAGTTACATTTTGTTAAGTATTAGAAATAATGGAGAAACAACTTCAGGCATTAGGAGGGTACACGTAGTTGGTACACGTAGTTACAGAAGGGATTGGAACCGCTCAGATTTTAGTATCCAAAGCAGACCCAGCACCAGTTCCCCTGCAAACTGGAGGTGTGTTGTGTATTCCAGTTGGCCTTATGGCCTGTAGCTTCCTGTGGAGTTTAGTGGCTATTAAGAGGGAGTTTTTCTCCATTCAAGTTTGAGTATTAAAGGGTTGAGGAGAGGAGGGGTTGTGTGACTTTATTTGTCCACTACAGATTTCATTACTAGGTTCGAGACCTCAGACAGAAAAGAGGAAAAAGAAAAAGCAACAACAAAAACCTGGTACCAACAATTTCAACCCCATCACGCCTTCATTTCCAGCAGGCTACTGTTTTGTTTGTTTTGTTTTAAAGTGACTCTGTGAGGTTTCTTCAGGCAGGAAAAAATGTACATTTCCTGAAAGCCACACTGCAAATTTTAATTATTGAACTATGGCAAATCCTCTTCCAATGCTTCTCGGTGTGAAAAGATCCCTGCTTCTTCCACTGAAAAGTCTCAACCATTTTATCTACTTCTAGGCATCCATCATAAGTGTGCCAATATCTCAGGGCTTTTTAAACTTTCTAAGGTTTTAATCAATAGGTTCCTTTCTACTGAGAAGGCTGTGTTGCCGGCAGAGAATATGAATCTTTTTTCCCTTTATTCTAATTTAAAATAGCAATGTACTTTATATTGCACAGCTATTACATTTCAGGCGCAGCATTGGGCTCTCGTTTTCAATTATTCTGATGTTCACATCCATTATCCCATCTTAGTGGTAAAGATGTTAAATGATTAAGAATTTCAAAGAGGCTTATGTTACAAAACCATTCTCTTGGGCAAAAAAGAAACGAAGGGACAAAGAAGAGAGGAAAAAGGGAAGGAGGGATGGAGGGAGGCAGGGAGGATGGAAAGGGAGGGAGGGAAAAATTAAGAAGGAAGAAAGGCAGGCAGAGCACAAATTATATTAATATTAGTGCTGAAATTCCAATTATAAAATAAGATATTCATTTTGTCATTTTTGTTATTTATTTATGTTTTCATTCATTCATTCGTGTGTTCATTTTTGACACAGACTTTCAATAACACCTTGAGTCCATCTTCTTCCTACCTCCTCCTCCTGAGTGCCCAGTGTGGTGGTGGGAACCAGAATGCTCCCCCATACCCCACCATATACACACACACACACACACACACACACACACACACACACACACACACACCATAGGCTCACATATTTGAATACTTAGTCCCCAGCTGATGATGAACTGTTTGGAAGGATTGTTGGAGAAGGCGTGTCACTGGGAAGGTGTCTCTTGTTGGAGAAGGTGTGTCTCTGGGAGTGAGCCCACACCAGGCCTGTGGCTTTCTCTCAGCCTGCTGCCTGGGGATCAGGATGTGAAGCTCTCAGTTACTGCTCCAGGGCCATGCTTGTCTGCTTCCCGCCAGGATGATCATGGACTAACTCTCTGAGACATGGCCCTTCTCTTCCCCATTACCTGAACCACACCTAGTCTAGGAGGTATTCTTTTATTCCCTCCCCCCCTGTGAAATCAGTTAGTTCAGTAAACTGTGTGCTGGGATGGGAAAGACATATCTGCTAACGGGTTGTTGTTTTATTAACTAGACACTGGGGCATGACTAAGAACACACAACACTGCCCTTAAAACATTAGACTGGGGGAAGGAACTCAAAATTGACAGAGGTTGCTAATCAACATCAAAGACACCTTCATAGTCTGTGAAACAGCCTAGGAGAAAGCGTAGGCAAAGCTCTCTGCTCTCAAGTGTACAGGAGGGAAGGGATACTTGAAAGGTGACAAGGACCTGTGGACCCCTCCAGTCTATTGACTGGGAGGAGCTTATTTTCATGTGTGCTGTTCACAGCTTTATCAGACTTTCACTGCTCTAATTTTAATATGAAACTGTAAGGCTGAGGTCAAGCACCTTGCTCAGCAGCATAGGGTGGCACCAGGGACGGAACTGGCCCCCACTTACCCCTCAGAGCTTAACAATTACTTCCAGATCAAGTTTCAAAATGCAGCAAGGCTGCGTCCTAGGTTCCTAAACGGGGCTGGAGGGTAAGCATTGGAGGATGAGAAAACACCACTGCACATACAAAAAGAGGAAGGGGGAAGGAAGAAAGGAGGGAAGGCACAATGGAAGAAAGGAAGGGGGAAGAGGGAAAGATAAAGGAAGGAGGGAGGAAGGAAAGGAAGAAGAGAGGAGGGAGGAACAGGAAGGAGGAAGGGAAGAGAAAGAAGAAAAGAGAGGGAGGAGGAAAGAGCAGGAGGGGGGAGGGAAGAGAAGGAAGGAGTGGAGGGAGAAAGAGGGAAAGAAAGGAAATAAGGAAGGAAGAAGGGGAGGGGAAAAGGTAGAAGAGGAATGGGAGAAGGGAGGAGGAAGAGAAGGAGAGAAACGGCTTAATTTTAAAGGAGGGGTAGATTCCAAAACTACTGACACTATGCTGAGTGTGTAGACTCCAGAGGAGTAAGTACCAGCAAAAAGCTAAAAATCAGGGAAAACCTCAGTCTAGAAGTTGTAGGTGGAGCAACCCCCGGCACAGCAAAAGTAAGTAAATGAGATGGTCTTCACACAATAGACTTGGAAAGAGTCAGAAGACAGGGTAACATCATGCCCTCTCTAGAAGAGCCCCTTAGTTGTCAACCTGAAGACAATATAGAGAAGCATGGTGTCTGCTCCAAGAAACCACCAGTCCTGGTCTCCCACCAGCAGGATTCAATGACATAAAGGACCCATCTGCCCTCCCAATCCAGTGGCTTTCTATACTGAGTCATACCACCCACCAGCCACAAACAAGGACGGGTTCCCATCTAGTGTATATTAATTTGTTTAAACAAAAGCATGTACTACTGCCAACTGATGACATTGAATCTTAACACATTAATTTTAGGGGGGAATAAATGGAAGCTTACGTATCTTCTTCCCATACCCAAAAGGGTTATTATGAATCCCAAATTTTAGAACCCACTGTCCTTGGACTTGCAATATTGTGGTTTCTGGGGAGTCCAATGGCTTTGAGCTTACTGTACCTGAGCCAAATAGCTGGCACGTCTTCTTGCTGTTCACTTCGGCGTTCACTGTCCTGACCTTAACTCCCAGGAATGCCAGGCTGTTCTTCATCCCTAGAGTTCTGCAACCACTGCTTTCCATCTTTTCTATGATTCCTGGCCCTCTATTCCATCAGCTCACTGATGGGAAGAGGGACCTGTTCCAAAAGCCTTCCACTAAACCATGGGGTCTTTCCACTATGGTCAACCACAAAGTCCCACCTTTTAGCAGCAAATTGCAACCCCACACCAATCTACCTTCTCTTCAGCAGTTAGACACTTCAGCAGTACCAGAGGGGTGGAAGGTGAGGGAATAAATGAACACATGGTAGCCATAGAGACATCAGTTGTCAGGTTACTTCATGCCCTGGTCTTCAACGGGCCTTCCAGCTTAATAACAACTTGGATTTTTTTTCTTGTCCTCTGTTACCTCCATTTCCCATCATCTTCAGTCAAAGTTTTTGAACTTCATCCATGGGCTCAACCATTCTTTCATCCATCATAACATTCGCTGAATATGTACGATGCACAAGGAGTACTTTCTCAAGTGCTGAATCTCACCAAACTTTCATACCAGTAAACAAGAAAATATCCATCCAGGGTTGGAAGATGATCAGAATGAAGCAACTCAGATAATAGGAACCAAGCAGGGCCCATTTGCTTCTATTTACTCATGCTTCCTTCAAATGCTTTATTGAAATAAAATTCATATAATATGGAACGAACCTTTGGAAGTATGCATTTCAGAACTGAGGTATAGCTCAATGTCAGAGCACTTGCCTAGCACGCACAAGGTCCTGGGTTCCATCCTCAGCATCACAAAAAAAAAGATTATGCATCAGTGCTATGTAATATGTTCACCACATTCTGCAACCACCATCTCTGTTTAGTTCAGAAACATTTCTACCACCCTGTAATAATTAAGCTTCTATCAACTGATTAGAATCAGAATTACCAGGTAAACAAAATTCTTACTGTCTTCATTAGATGTTTCCAGAAAGGTTTAACTAAAAAGGGAAGAGTATCCCTGAATGTGAGTAGAATTATCCCATGGGCTGGGGTCCAAAACTGAATTAATAGGAAAAAAAAAGTGAGCCAAGTAACTGAATTCATCTCTCCTTCCAGTCTGCAGATGCAATGAAACCAGCTACCTTATGCTCCGGCAGCCATGACTTGCCCCTTGATGGAGTGTACCCTCAAACTGTATGTCATTTGGCCACCCCAATAGGAAACATTAGTACACACTTCTAAAGAAAACTTGAGCCCCTTAAAAAGTCCCCTTATCTCCTTATCTACTCCCCCTGCTCTTGGGAACAAGGAATCTGCTTCCTGTCTCTGTGGATTTACCTCTTTGGGTGTTTCCTGTCAGTGAAGTCAAATGCCCTTCCTGCCATGTTCCTCTGGTGTCTCTCTCTCTCTCTCTCTGTCCCTCTGTCTCCCTCCCTCCCCCCCTCAAGTTTTTCGTCCACAGTCCATATCTGTCCCTGAGACCCCTAGGCTCTTTCCTGCCTCTACCCTACCCGAACTGGGCTTGCTCTAATCCTATGAAAAACCCTCACTTTCTAGAAAACTCTCTCACTTTCTGTCCTGCTTGTAACAGAGACCAGAATAGCCTTTACCTCATAGCACTTCCATGAAGAGCATGTGAGTACCCTAGGTTCCTAACATGCTCATGAATGCCAGGCATGCTGTAAGGGCTCAAAAGTTTTATCACACGGTCTGGATTATATCCCACAAAACCCCTGGTCTTGCTTGCTTAGGCAGCCCCAGACCTCTCTGGACACTGGCCATCCCCACGGCACTTCTTTCTGGCTCAGGCTGTAAGTGTAAGAAACTTTCAAACACCAACACTTCCTTAATAAAACATTTTCAAGGGTACCATATATTCCTCGAGCTCTATTTAAAATCTGATGCTGGAAGACCACACAGGAACATAGGTGCTAATCAGAGCACTCCTAGGATGACCTGAATACAGAATACCCCAAATTGAGAGTCATTCTTCCTCTCCATTCTCTCATCCCATTACAAGTCTCCACAACCTATACTCAAGACCACTGCATCAGACTTCCTCAAATCTTATTCCTGCCTTTCCCCTTTTAACCCTATGACCAGAACATCTATCAGAAATCCAAACCTGGGCTCCGTTGGGAGTAGGCTTACATAGTAGCTGGCACAGGGTTGGATCCCCAGCACCAAATAAATTAGACATGGTGATATGCTCCTATCAACCCAGGCCTTGGGAAATGGAAGGAGAATCGGAAGTTCAAGGTCATCCACGGCTACATAGTAAGTTCAAGGCCACCTGGGCTACATAAGACCCGGGCAATGTTTGTTTTGTTTTATTTTTGCTGATACTGGGGATTAAAGCTAAGGCCCTGCATGTGTTAGGCAAGTACTTTACCACTAAGACACACCCCTAGTGCCAGTCCCAGTTTAAATACAGTAAGATGTAAGATGGTACCTGAGGAGAAATGCTGGAGACTGTCCTCTGGCTTCCACATGCACTTATATATGAACATGTGTATTTCAAATGTGTACACACACACACACACACACATACAGGAGGCATCTTGTAGCCTCCAACAGCTTAACAATCTAGTAATGGAGACAGAAAGAACTTGTGAGCATTACCTACCTCCCACAAGTGCACAGGCTCCTAGAGTTGAAGTTCTGGCTCCCCTATTAGCTCCATGGAAAATCTGGGACAAAATACTTCCCCTCTTACCTCAGTTTCCTCATCTGTAAGACAGCAGTCCCTCCTTTCCACTTTTAATTGATCTCAATTGGCAGCTAGCAGCCAAAAGTCAATGTAAAGGGCTGACATCATCTCATCTTCCTGCTACCAGAGTCAGGAAACTGTCTATGATGGGCCCTACACTGGCTGGGCGTCGGATTCCCAGGCCTGCCACAAAAGACCCTCTGTAACTGTTTGGAGAATCCCCCCTAGGCTGTTCCTTGGTTGGCATCCAAGACTTTCAAAGCAGGAGAGTCACGCTGCTGTCATGTAGCCCAATTCACTCACTGTGGCAGAAGAGCCTGAGGCTCATGGGGCCTCAGTGGCAGGGAACACAGCACCCCCTAGGGTCACCTGATGCCTCACTTAAGTCTTAAGACCCAAGCAAGGCAGCCCATGGCCACACAGATGTTCTGTGACTTCCAGCATCCCCTGGTCATAGCTACTGTGAGCCACCCAGCCTGCCCTTTTCTCTCATTTCTACTTCCGCTCCTCTACCCCTCCCCATTTTCTTTTTTCTCCATCTGCTGGTTGGTGGTTCCATATTTCTAGAGAAAAGTTGGCCATTAACAAAGTGCACCAGAGCTGCCTGTGCCCTACCTGGAATCAGTCTCACAGAGCAGGTGATCCTGGAGCCCTGACAGCAAAGGACAAGACTTTTTCCGTGACCAGAAGTTATATTCTATGTACTTTGGGGTTCAATCTTTTGTTTCTTAAGAGTGCTAAGGTCCAAAAGGTGGGTCCCCTATGAATATGGGTGTGGAAGGCCAAGCCATAGCCCTTAAGTCAAAGGCCAAAGGTCCAACCAGTTCCACAACTGTCTCTGCCCATTTGCTTGCTCTAAGTTCCCAGCATTTTAGTTTCCTTTCTGTCCCCAGTTCAACACAGATGCCAATGTAGTGGGAAGTTTTAACAGAGCACCGTTCTTAACCCTCTGCCTCCAAGTATCAACTGACTTAGAATATGACACTGGAGAACAACTCCATCACTGGGTACCATGTAATGCTGCTTTTTGTTTTTAATGTTTATTTTACTTCTTACGGTATAGCTCCAGATTATGGGGCATATTCTCCTTGAAACAGGCCTGTGAAGTGAATTCACCACTGGTGGTTCTGGGAGGACAGTTTAGTGGGTAAAAACACTCGCCACACAACCATTAGGTCCTGAGTTTGGATGTCTAGCACTGACATAAAGCTTGGTACTATGGTGTGAGTCTGTAATCCCAGATCCTGTGGTAAAATGGAAGGGAAAAGACAGGAGAATCCCTGGAGACTCCTGGAACAGCTGTCCTGGAGTACAGAGTTGCAAACTGGCAAACGAGAGAGCATTGCAAGCAAGGCGAAAAGAGAGAACTGATACCCCATGCTGTCATCTCAATTTCAGGAGCATACCTGCCTTCACACACATGAACACATACAAGATTTTTAAAAAATCAGCCAGGCAGTGGTGACACACGCCTTTAATCCCAGCACTCGGGAGGCAGAGGCACACCGATCTCTGTGCCTTCGAGGCCAACCTGGTTTACAGAGAGAGTTCCAGGACAACCAGAGCTACACAGAGAAACCCTTTCTCAAAAAACAAAAACAGGGCCGGGCGTTGGTGGCGCACGCCTTTAATCCCAGCACTTGGGAGGCAGAGGTAGGCGGATCTCTGTGAGTTCGAGGCCAGCCTGGTCTACAAAGTGAGTCTAGGACAGCCAGAGCTGTTATACAGAGAAACCCTGTCTCGAAAAACCAAAAAAAAAAACAAAAACAAAAACAAAAACAGACAAACAAACCATCACTCTTTAGTCAATGTATTTGCTGGATCTCTTCCTTTGTCAATCCAATAATGGCTGGGTTTGTAGAGCTCATGACGGAAGTGCAGCGTCTCAATAATAGGGCCTTAGATGTCTCATTTAAAACAGTAATGGGGAGATGACGAGATCAGATCAGTCAGTAAATTTCTTGCCAGGCAAACACTAAAACCTGACCTGGATCTTCAGAAGCCACATAAAAAGAAGCCAGAATTGACAGCACGGGCTTGTAATCCCAGGACTGCAGAGGTGGAAACAGGCAGATCATTGGGGCTCAGTGGTCAGGCTAGCCTACTGGGTGAGCATCCAGATACACAAATGAATATGCACACACACACACACACACACACACACACACACACACACACACACACACA
>CAJQZJ010033263.1:5141545-5152682 GCA_907164525.1 Lophiomys imhausi
ACACACACACACACACACACACACACACACACACACACACACACACAAAATCAGGCACAATGGGACTTGCAAGCACATGCACGGACCTGTCAATCAACAGCTCAGCAAAAGAATCTTCCTACTCCTTAACAACAAAGACAGTGTTACTTAACAGATACACTTGCCAAATACACACATGTCCTCTTTATGTCTTAAATAAGTGGTAAAAGAATAATAATGAAAAAATAATGAATAAGCTCCCACTCCTTCCAGGAGGCAGGGAGCTTATCCTCAATGAGAATTTCATTGGTAATTACATCCACAGGACAACGATGGGAAATGTGACTATTAGATTCCAAGCTTTCGCGTGCATAATGTTTTTTGAAATAATGAAAAACTGGGGCTGGGCCTGTGGTTCAGTTTGTACAGTGCTTGTCTCACATGCGCGAGGTCCTAAGTTCAGTCTGCAGCACTGCATCAACTAGGCATGGTGGTGCAAGACTGTAATCGTAACCCTCTACCTCAAAACCCGCAGGAGGTAGAAGCATAAAGATCAGAAGTTCAAAGTGTTCCTTGATTATACAGTGAGTTCAAGATCAGCCTGAACAGCATTAAACCAGAGGGAACAGGGAACAGGAAGATGGCAAGATGGCATAGGCTTAATAACCTGACTGTCCTCAGGAACCAACTCCCACAGTTGTTCTCAGACCTCCATATGCATTCCACAGCATTCACCAGTTGTACACACACACACATGTAAATAAAATTTTAAGAAGAAAAACTGCCACTGCTACTGTCACTAAACATGGCTGCTTGCTTGGAAGCTGGTCATGGTGACACACACCTTTAATACCAACGCTCAAAAGGCAGAGACAGGTGGATCTCTATGAGTTCAAGGCCCAGCCTGGTCTACAAAGGGAGTCCAGGACAGCCAGGGCTCTATTACACAGAGAAACCCTGCCTTGAAGAAAAAAAAAAAAAAAAAAGGCTGCTTGGGGAATCCGTGTTGAGTACACGAAGATCCTTCCTCACCAAGCTCTGAATATCAACTTAGAAGCTAAAAGGAAAAGATGCTCATGGCACAACAATGGCTCCGTGTCTAAAGGACAGCAAAGAATATCAAGGTAAACTTGTCTGTGGCAAAGTCACCTCCTACTAAAAGAAGTTTCTGGAATGGCTCAGGAAGATCTACTCTAGCAAACTCATGGCAAAGAGAAGTTTCTTTTGAGCACTGATTGACAGGTTCATGCATGTGCTTGCAAATCCCATTGATCCTGAATTTGTGTTGTGTGCACATTCATTTGTGTATGGGGATGCCCACCCAGTAGGCTAGTCTGACCACTGAACCCAGAGATACTCCTAAAAATCCACTTATAGTGAAAACTCAGCACCTCAGAGGCTGGACTCAGGTAGTGGCTAGCCGGTCACCAGAAGTTGGTACTCTGTGGACCTCCACCCAAGCCTTCACTTGTAGGACATGGCCTTCCCCCCTAAGCCTTGTGGTAAAAAGTGCTCTGTTTTCCATGGTTATCTGTGAAACATAGGTCTTTGTTGTTTATTTTTAAAAATTCTTTGACAATTTCATACATGTATACAATGTATTTTCATCTCCTTCAATGTAGTAGTTCATAAAAGGGGGGGTGCATGCACACAAGTAAAGTGTGTATATGTTGCTAATTACATTAACTTTGAGACAAAGGGAAGTGGAAAGCAGGGACTGACATGTGCATAGGGATTTTTCCCATGCAAAGTCTGGTTATTCTCCACTGAAAAATCAGAAGCAGATAGTCACAATTCCTCCTTGTAAGATAGAACCGTCAGCATGGATTCAGTTCAATTCCCTGAGCAAGTCAAAAAAGCAAACTGACAAGTGCAGCTGAGCTCATTCATATCCAGTCCATAGCCTTGCTGATAGCTTTGAGTAGAGTTGAGAGGGCCATGTCTCAAAGACAGGGCATAGTGGGCTGGGCAGTGTCCACACGCCCACACAGTCCTCGGTGATTTCTACAGCAAGCCCTCTGATGGACTTAAAAGTAGATAGGCCCCTTAGCAGAGGATTTTTCTTTGTTCTTTTTTTTCTTTCTTCTTTTTTGGTAGGGTCACACGTCCTCGAACTATCTGTGTAGCTGCGCGTCACACGGGACTCCTAGTCCTGCTGTCTTCACCCTCCCAAATGCTGAATTCTAGGTGTATACAAGTGTTCTAGTTAGCTGTAGCTGTGGGCACGACAAGGCTTCTGCTTCAATTTCCTGCTTGAATTCCTGCCCCGACGTCTCTCAGTGATGAACTGCTACTTTTAAGGTGCAAACCCTTTCTTCCCCTATGTTGCTTTTGGTTATAGTGTTTGTCACAGCAACAGAAGGAAACTAGAATAGCAGCACTGCCCCATCTACATGGTGCTGGGGATCAAACCCAGAGCTTTGCACATGCTAGGCAAGCCCTCTAACAAATTAAGTTACATCCCCAGCCCATGCAGAAAGATCCTTCTGTGGGGGGGGGGGGGGAAGAAATCTATAGGATTCAAGAGTAAATCAATTACACTTGGTTACTAAAATGTTTTTGGTCTTTTTTTTTTTCTTGAGTATTTGGGATCAAGTCCAGAGTCTCACACATGCCAGGGAAGCACTCTCCCAATTGAGCTATATTCCCCAGCCAAAATACGCTTTTAATTGTGATAAAGAGGTACGCATGCTTGTTTATTAACACATGAAGTCACACTGTCTAGCAGCAGGCCCAACAGGACTATCAGCTCAGAGCAAAGATGAGTCTTGATACTCTAAGATAGCTGCTTACTTACTGAAAATATTGGCTATGTGCTGCTGACAAAGTTACAAACTGCACTTACACTCCTGGAATTTGCAGGGCAGTGAACAAAGAGTGAAGGAATCACGGTTGGGGCTGTAGCTCGGTTGGCAAAGCACAAACGAGGCCCTGGGGTTCTATCCCAACACCTGTCCACCAAGCATGGCACTGTATGCTGTTATCCTGACAGTCTCATGGCGGAGGAAGAGGGTCAGAACTTTAAGGTCATCCTCAGCTACATAGGGAGGAGGCTAGCCTGAACTACAAGAGATTCTGTCTGAAAAAGCAAAAACAAAAGTGAAGGAATTGCCAAATTCTAGCCTGAGGTTCGTGAACATGAAGGTGCATTTTCCCAGGAGATCTTCCCAAGGCCTTATAGAAGGCTCAGCAGCAGTTCCCATTCAACTCACACGGCCACCTGATTCCCAGATCTGCTTTGCCCTGCCACCATCCCAAGGGTCTGTGTGCCACATGCTTGGTTCCCCGTACAGTGGTGGAGAGGTACAGAATCTAAGACATAAGGTCTAACCGAAGATACAAATCTTGGAGGTTCTATCTTCAGGGAGGATTAGAGCTGTGTCCTGGCAGCAGGTCAGGTCTCATGGGACTGGGTTAGTCACAGAATGGAGTACTACGAATTTGGCTTTCTTAGCTGCTGCTTCTTCTTCTTTTCTTTTTTTGGAATAAGGGCTTATATAGCCCAGGCTGGCCATGAACTTGGTATGTAGTGGTAACAATGCTCAAGAGAGGGACTAGGGCACAAGCTCCACAGATAAAGGTACCAGCTGCATAAGCGATTCAGTTCAATGTTTAGAATCCCTGTGCAGAGCCAGGTGTGGAGGTCTATACGGTCACCCCAGCACTCCCGTGATGAGGTAGGAGGTAGAGACAGGAGGACCACCGAGGAGCTTCCAGGCTAGCTATCCTGGAGTCAGCAGCATGAGAGGCCTTGCCATAAGAGCCGGAATGTGACTCTCTGACCTCTAAACACATGCCGTGGCATGTGTGCACTTGTAAACGCACAGAGACAAACATACACTCACACACACTCATATACATACACACTCACACACACACATACACACACACACACACACACACACACACATACATACACACACACACACACACACACACAGTATTTAAGAAGACACTCAGGCAAACTTCCTCCATTGTCCAAGAGTCCAGCGGCCCCTGCCCCTTAGCTATTCATGTTGTGTGTGGTCCAAGTTCCTTTCTTTTGTCCCCAAGGTCACTAATGAGTAGACAGGCCAGTGCCCATGCTTCCCCTGGCTGGACCATTCTGAAGTCCCTTCTGCGAACTCAGCTCCTGCTCACCCATCCCATGGGTCGTGGGATATAAATAAAAAAAAAAATCCTGGAAAACATAGTCACTGGAGGAATGTGGCCTTTAGGGGCCCAATTAGGTCTGAATGGAGATTGTTGTTCCCCCAACCCCCCAAAAAAACCATTTTAACTGCAAAGGTTCTTGATTAATGTCTCTAGATGGTATTATGTTCTGTGACACTACCATCCTCATTTAGAAATATGCAATGTGGCTGTTAGAGAAGAGCTCTTAAGAGAAGCCAGGATCACAGTTTCTCTAACTCTTCTTCCCCCTAATGGCCTCTATTTTTAATCTCACACAGGCACGCACACACACACACACACACACACACACACACACACACGCACACGCACACATACACACACACATACACACATACATACACACACACGCACTCACACACACGCACATACACACACATACATACACACACACACACGCACACACACATACACACGCACACGCACATGCACACACACATACACACGCACACACACATACACACACATGCACACACACATACACACACGCACGCACAGGCACATACACACGCACGCATACACACATACACATACACACACATACACACATACACACACATATGCACATATACACACACGTGCACACACACACACGCGCACACACACACATACACACATACACACACGCACACACACGCGCACACACGCACACGCGCGCACACACACACACAGTGGGGGGAGAGGTGGAGAGAGAGAGAGAGCTTGGCTGGAACCTAATGAATAAACAACCAGCACTTGAAGAGAACTTCTGTCCTTTTTAAATCCAGTTCGTTTCCACTAGCAAGCCACGTTTAAATTAAAAGGAGGAGGCTTACGGTAGTTATATAATGAAATACTTCTGCACAGTTTGAGAGTTCCCTAGCAAGCCTACGGGACACGGGAGGAAGGAAGTAGAAGAGGTTAACCGTTGGGCCTAAGTATGGTGCCGTGAGGTAGCCTAAAGAAGGGTGGGTCTCATATCTGCCCAGTTTGGACACTGTTCTTTGCTGAAACGTATCGGGAGAACTCCAGGTCACTCAAGCGGTGTCATGTCTCAAGAACTATGGGTTATGAAATCTTCTCTGTAAGAGTCAGAAATTTTTCTCTCTAAGGACATAAGCAAACACTACAGGCCTGGCAGATCAGTTCCGCTCCACCACGCTGCTGACCTCCTCCACTGCCCTGTAAAAGCAGCCTCACAGAACACAAGAGTTGATAGGAAGGGCCTTGGTGCAATCACTGTTAGTAACAAACAAACAAACAAAAGCCTGCATTAGCAACAACAACAAAACGGATAGCACATGAACAAATGAGAGAAGCTATGTTCCGATAAAATTTAAACAAAATGGGCCATGCATGAACCAATGGGCTTAGCTACTTCCCTATAAAGCATTATTAACAAAATGAGCAGCACATCAACAAATGTGTGCAGCCACTTTCCAATAAAACTTTATTAAGGGGGTATATTGCTCTTCCATAGGATCTGGATGTGGTTCTCAGTACCTACATCAGGTGGCTAACCACTGCCTATAACTCCAGTTCCAGGGGCCAAACACCCTGGCCTCTAAGATACCTGCATGCACATGATACAGGTCAGACATGCAGGCACACACATACACATACATACACATACTCAAAATGAGAAGTCCTTGGACATAAACTTCGACTATAAATTAAGGAGTTGCAGGGAGTGCGGCGGCTATGGCAGTAGCTCAGTTGGTGGAGCACATCATAGGGTTCCAGGCCCAGCACCTCAAAAACTGAGGACAGTGGCACATACCCATAATCCCAGACTGGGAAGACAGAGACAGTAAGATCAGAAGTTCAAGGTCACCACGGTAATGAGCCAAGTTGGAGGTCAGCCCCTATAGGCTATGTGAGATTCTATCTCAGCAAATAAATACGGGCTGGCAAAATGGCTCAGCAGATAAAAAGCCCTTGCTATGCAAGCCTAAGGATCTAAAACCCATCCCTGCAGTCCACGTGAAAGGGCCAGATGTGGTAGCATGTATCTGCAATCCCAGCACTCTAAAAGAGCGATGGGGATCAACTGGAAGCTCCTGGGTTTTTGGAGCATTCATGGAGTACTACAGAGTATTCAGCACAGCAGAAACAAAAAGAGACCTTGCCTGAACAGAATAGGAGAGAACTGACTTCTGCAAAATTCTCTGACCTCCACACATACCTCGTGGCATTCTCAAACTCACACACACACACACACACACACACACACACACACACACACAATACACACGGGTGTTCACACATACACAATGTACACATAGGTGCACACACACAAATACATTAATAAATATATTTTAAAATAAAAGTCTGGAGAGATGGCTCAGCAGAAGAGCCACACTGGGCAGCTCGTAAACACCTTAACTTTAGCTCCAGGGGATCTGATACCCTTTTCCTGGACATCTTGGGGCACAAACTCACATATGGACACACAATTAAAAACAAAAATAAAGTCTTTAAAATTAGTATAAAACATGTAAAAGGGGAAAGGACATATACAATGGGATGTCCTTGGACCTAAAGTACAATCAGAAGAAAATATAAATTAGTTACCAGTAGTACACAATGATCTTCCACAGGACACAAAAACCAGTTCCTCTGACATTTAAGTATCTACTGTGATCTGGCTTTAAATTGTTACAGAGCCAATCTCCCTGGAACTCAGTGAACAGAACCACAAGGCATTTGCAAGTATGTACAGAGTGGCAGGAAGCCTCCGGTGAGCCAGGCCAGGCAATCGAGAGTAACAGAAGGGTCAGAAGAAGGCTGGCTGCTCTAGGAAGAATCAGGAGGCATATTCTGGTTCACCCCACTGGGCTAGCCTGAGCATGTCTCTCACAGTTGCACCAGGGTTTTGAGGCAGCAAACTGAGTTACAAACAAAGCAACCAGAACTACACAGGTGCTGTAAAAAGTTGCTTATACATGAGATTCAACAGCATCCCGCTGACCACAGCAAGACACACAGCAGCTACCCTTCAAAGAATGGAAGCTACAAGGAGGCCATTAACGTGGAGCCAATAGTACAATCTAATTACTACAGGCAATATTTACTATCTACCACATGATCTCAAGTTTTTTCCATGGCGATTTCTCTTTTTATTTTGGCATGACCACTTGTAAGAAAGAAAAGCAACGTGATTAAGAACCCAGGCTTTTGTCCCCTGGCTCTGTTCCTTGTGACTAGGTGACCTCAGACACATGTCTTCAGAACCTCTGTTTTCTCATGGTAATGACAGCACTCTCAACCATTACGTAACAAGGAACATGTGCAAGTTTTTTCTTGACTCCGACTCTTGTGATGTGTGTTGGGAAAGAGTGGTGTGCATCTGTTTCAAAAGCAGGGAAAGGTCAGTGAGTGGCTCAGCAGGCAAAGGCGCCAATGACCCGATTTCTATCCCCTAGACCAACATATAAAAAACCCCAGACATAGTGACACATGTCTGGAATCCCCGGCATTCTTAGGTAAGGATGGGGGGGTGAGGCAAGACAGTAGAATCTCTGGGACATTCACAGGCCATCCAGCCTGAAATCTACAATAGGGCAGAAACAATGGTAGAGCCCTTGCTCAGCAAGGTGGAAGGAGAGAACTGTCAAAAGTTGTCCTCTGACCACAACATGCATGCTATAGCACACACACACTCCCACACATCATACACATATGCACACAATAAATACATGTATAAAATGTATACATATATACATATATATTTTATATAATAAATATGTAAGATATGTCTGTATATAGACACACACACACACACACACACACGGACAAAAGGTTAGTTTCCTGTGATGGCAAAACAAAACTCTTTCTAAAGAGTTTTGAGGACTCTGGTTAGCGAGAAGAGAAGAGAAGAGAAAAAGGCACTGAGGATATTCAGTTTCTCAGTCCTGGACCCTGTGCTGTACTTACAGGATAGAACGAGGCAGATGTGTAAACATTAGGATCTTGATGAGGATGACTATGTATTATGTTGTGGCCTGAACCCGGGGTGCTGAGAAGCAGGGGCATTCCTTGCTCTGTTCAGAAAACAGACAAAGTGGCAGACGAAAGGACCGGTTCTGGCACTGGAGGTCAAGGGGCGAGGCTCCGGATGCAGGCAGCCACTGCAAGTACTGAAGATGAGGACTCTGTCCTAAGCCCTCCAGAGGAAATGAGGACCTTCACCTCAGCAGTGACACCTCTGTTTTGAGATAAAAGGAGAATACTGTTTCAAACTACAGGGTTTGTTGTTGCCACAGTAGCAACAGGAATGATGACAGTGACCTCGTAAGAGTTCCACTTAAAGGCTGACAATGAAGGGACAGAAAAGTCTGTCTTGAAGTTACTGGGCTGGAAAGACTTTCTGGAACGTGGAGCACACTAACCAGGCATGAACCTGACTTCAATTCCCTAGAATCCACTTAAAAAAAAAAAAAAAAAAGAAGAAGTAAGTAATCATGGTGCACACTTGTAGTCCAATGCTGGGGAGGAGAGAGGAAGATTTCGTGGGCTAGCTGGGCAGCCAGGTAAGTAAGCTCCACATTCAGTGAGAGACTTTGTCTCAAAAGCAAGGTGAAGGAAGATAGAGGGGGCCAGCACATGTACATGTACACACACACACAAACTGGAGTATATACACACACACATAACAAGATGGAAAAGTATATAGGACTCTGGGTAGAGGGGAAGTTGAAAAAGCTGTATGGTTGAAATAGCAACTCATTCATTTAACTGAGAGCCTTTCCACACCTGACTTCAGCTCTTCATCCCTACAGCTTTTTTTTCTTCAGATATTATGACAATAAGGTGATGACCTCATATGGTGTGTAGACAGACACACACACACACACACACACACAGACATGCACGCATACACATGCATAGTACCAATCTGCTGCTTTTCGTGAGCCTAGGAATTCCATTCTCTATAAAATGTCTATAAACTTCCCAGTAGAGTGTCGGGGAGATGGCCCAGTTGGTAAGTGGTTCCTTTGCAAGCATGAGGACTCATCAGGTCTGACCCCACGGGGGATTCCGTGGACTACCTAGCCTACCTGCATGTTTCATATCAGTGAGAGAGTATCTTAAACCAAACAAACAACCACAATATGATGGATGACCACATCCAAGACTGACCTCTTGCCTCCAACACATGAACATGTACCACACACACAAACAGGCATGCACATATATATGTACACACACACACACACACACACACACACACACAAGTTCAAATTGATATGGAACTCCAAACTCTAAAAATGTACAAGGACAAAAATAAACCTCAAAATAAGCCACACACCTAACCATGTGCCTACACAGATTAAAGACCGTATCGTGGGCATACAGACTCTGGTCAAGCACACACGCAGCAGAGCCAACATATAAGTATAGGAGAATCTGAGTGAGGCATCACTTCAGAGATCAGAAAGGGGCCCCAGGACATAGCTGGCCCATGTGAGGACAGCCAGCAAGCTGCTGAGGCCTCGCCTTCAGAAGTGAGGTACACTCACCAGCCACACTGGCTCATCTTGTGACTCCAGTATGCCACTCTGTGCCCAGAAACAGAGCTTCTACTGAGAGAATAAGAGTTCCCCAATCCTTTCAGACTATTTGAGCCAAAAAATTTAGTAAAGTCAAGGATGGTGGCAGACACTGTAATTTCATCATTTGGTAGGAAGATGCAGGGGGATTACCACATGTTCCAGGTCAGCCTGGTTTACATAGTGAATTCCAGGCCAGCTAGGGCTACAGAGTGAGACCCTAACAGAAACTAAGCAAGGGCTAGAGGTGTAGCTTAGTCTGTTGAGTGCTGGCCTGGGTTTGATCCACAAAGCCCTGGATT
Organism: Lophiomys imhausi; assembly: GCA_907164525.1. Taxonomy (NCBI): domain Eukaryota; kingdom Metazoa; phylum Chordata; class Mammalia; order Rodentia; family Muridae; genus Lophiomys; species Lophiomys imhausi. The sequence continues at coordinate 5,151,549 of CAJQZJ010033263.1, forward strand.
TGATCCCCAGGCATGGTGGTACAAGTCTGTAATTCTAGCACTTGAGAGGTAGAAGCAAGGAGGATCGGATGGCTCAGGGTCAAAGCTTCGCTATAAGGAAAGTTCAAGACCAGAATGGGGTACACGAGACTCTGTCTCAAAAAAAAGGGCCAGTGTCCTAGTTAGCTTCAGCTAACAACCTCACTCAACCCAAAGTCACCTGACAAGGGATCACCCTGAGCAGACTGGCCTGGAGTAATGTGTGATCCCTGAACGGTGTGAGGGGGTCCAGCCCACTGTGCCAGGGCCCTCCCTGAACAAGAAAGGGAGGGAGCCAGTTAACAAGCAGGGGTCCTCCATGGTTCTTGCTTCCAGGTTCCTCACTGGCTCCCCTCAATGACGTACTGAGATCTGGAAGTGTAAACCAAAAAAAATCCTTTCCTCTCAAAATTGCTCTTGGCCAGATTGTCTCTTCCCAGCACCAGAAAAGCAAACTAGAACATCCAGGGGAAAAAAGATGTCTGCCCTTGCTGAAGTTCTTAAAAAAAAAATTTGAATTGCAAAACTAGAGAAGAAAGATGACGGTAGTTAGTCAAGAGAAATACACTTATATGAACAAAATAATGCAAAGTGAATAGTGCCCACTGAACAATGTCGCCTTCAAACCTGGCAAGGAACAGGGACTCAAACCAAACACAGTGGAAGGAAAAAGTTATGGAGAGACTGGAACTTCAACAAAAGAAGGCAATCCAGATGGAAGGCGGTCCCATATCTCCTGATATATGTTATTAACAGAGGGAACAGAAGAAAAGCCACCTTGCTCTCCCTACCCCCCACCAAATGCTGCCCCTCCTAGCTCCAGGCAAAGGAACTAGGAAAATAGCTCAAGGAAGAGAATGCTTGCTCTGGGGACCCCAGGGATCCCAGTTTAAATCCCCCCTCCCCACACTCAATAACCCAGCACTGAGGGACAGAGACAGGAAGCCCAAAGGCTGAAAGGTCACTGACTACTAGTCTACAAAGATTTCTGTGAAACACCCTTATCAAGACATGAGGTGGAAAACAATAAAAGAAGATGCCTGAAGTCCTGTAATGGCTCCTATAGACAACACACACACACAAACACACACACACACACACAAACACACACACACA
>CAJQZJ010033263.1:5160374-5173190 GCA_907164525.1 Lophiomys imhausi
ACACACACACACACACACACACACACACACACACACACAGGAAACAAATACGGCTTTGCTTTTTCTGCAGTGCCAAGAATTAGACTCAGGGCCACAGACAAGCCAGGCAGATGCTCTGCCAGCAGGCACGTCCAATCTCTTCACATCAAAATATGGGGTTGTCATCTACAAAGTCAGGCAACTGAATTAAAGAAAAAACACCTCATAATGTTTCGAGTAAGTCAATGTTCTTAGTTATTATAGATTACAGGCCAAAGGTTCAACATGACTGATACCAGTGAGAGTTGACTGTGTGTGTGTGTGTGTGTTTTGATGTTTTGAGGCAGAAGCTTGCAGTATAGACCTAGCTGGTGTCAAAGTAGCTACGTAGACCACGATGGCCTTGAACTTGCAATAATCCTCCTCCCTCTGACTGCTGAATGCTGGGATTAAAAGCATGTGCCATCATTCACAGCTCAGGTAAAGCAACCGTTACTAGTAACCAGGTATCTGGGAGTATATCTCATGCCTGAGCTCGTGGGCAGTAGAGCAGAAAAAGACTCTCCAGCAGTCCTATAAGTAGCCACTCCAGCAGAGGGTGACATCCAGGAGGCATCAATATAGTCCTGGCACTGACAGTGACAGTTTACAAGGGCAACTTCAGCCATCAAACCCAGGCCTTAAGAGGCAGGGGAGATGGTTCAATTCCTAAGTGTCTGCCACAAAAGCCTGAAGACCTGGGTTTGAGTCCTTGGCAACTACATAAGAAGCCAGGCACAGGAACACACATCTGTAATCCCAGGGCTAGGGAGTGGGAGGCAGGAGGAACTCCGGGGCTTGCTGGCCAAGCCAGTGTGGCTGATCAGTAAGAGACCTTGTCTCCCGACTCCCCCCCCCCACCACACAAAAAGCTGAGGAGCAATCTGACATGGGCTTCTGACCTCCACGTCTGCACATGTTCCAGTACAAATATGCGCACACAAACACAAGATCAAGTGGCTTACGCCCTTATTGCCCTTGCCTGCCTAGATTTTTGGGGATTACAGATTACCAAAAGGAAGGCCTTTGTTTTCATCCTAGAAGCTTGCGAGTTAGACAGGAGAACCGTGGGGTTCTGAAGAGATAAAACAATTCCTCTGAACCCTCCACCAGCACACACAGCCTTCCCAGGACCAGGTCAGGGGATGATAAATTTAACTGTGGAATTGCCAAAAAGAAAAAGAAAACAGCTGAAGTGGCCAAACACGAGGCAGAAGTCCTCACTCTCCTAGCCGAGTGCATGGCCACAATACCGAGGCTCCTGGGACCTTGTCTTGGCAGCCTTCCAAGAACTACTGGCCTGCATCAGCACACTTCGAGAGGTCAGCTACATTAACTTGCGAGAAGGTCACTCAGAGGAAGAGCATCTTCATCCACAGCATCAGCTCTAGCTATGGGTCATGGTAGATGCTGGATAAATACTAGGACTGGAGAACTAACTCAATAGATAAAGTGCCTACCGCACAAGCATGAGAACCCCAGTGCAGATCCCCAGCAAACACATGAAAAGCCAGGTCCACTGGAGCACACCGACAGGTAACCCGCTCCCCTTGACTCACAGGTAGGTCAGCCCAGCGCAACCACTGAGCTCCAGGTTCAGTAAGAGATCTTGTCTCAAAAAAAGAGGATGTGGTGGGGGGGGGGTCAACTGAGGAAAACACCTAACTGACATCAATCCCCGGCCTCTACAGGGACATGCACACGCACACATGCACAGAGCTGGGTTAACGATGTGGACACAGGATGTTAAACAGTGTAGGGATATGACTTACTTTAGGCATTTTATAAACTAGTGAAGTGGTAACCCGTGCCTACAATTCCATCATCTGGGAGGTGGAGACAGCAACGGCAGTTCAACTCGAGCCTAGACTACATAGTGAGCTTCAGGGCAGCCCGAACTACATGAGACCCTGAAGGTGGGCAAAAAAGAAAAATCAAAATTATGCGAAACTTCAAACGATGGAGATATTTTTATTCAATTCAAAAACAGAAATTTAAAAATATAGCCATCTCTTCTGGCTATTAAGAGTGACTCTACTTCAAAGTAGTCATTAACATTAAAGGCAGTAGTCTGGTAAAACCTGCACTGACAAGTTCCAAACATTTATTTCCTACTCAGACCTCTGAACTGCCATCCATAAGGCTAATTCCACTCCCCCTCTAAAAATTATTTCTTCCCTCCTCTAATACCTGGATTCTGAAATGTATACACTTCCTTCCATTAAAGTTGCTCATTGCTTTGTTCACCCAGCAACAGGAACCCCCTCCCTAAGCTTTTACAGTTGTCATAGCAACCCCCGAAACAATGCTAATGCTAACAGACCCATCAGGAACTCATTGACAAGGGCTGTCCCTCTGATGATCATCCATTCACCCAGTGCTCTTTAAAAGTCTCTCAGGAGTGAGGCTACCCTTTGAGGATGCTGAATGACATCAGTGACAAAGGGTACCAAAGCCCCAACATCTTCCTGATGATTGCCCTTGGTGATTTTACTGACACTTCCACATCACCACCTATACTCCTCCCAAAATGTGACTCTGAGGTGATGCTGACCCCCAGTCATAAAGAATTTCCCATGCAAGCATGATGACCTGCATTTGGTCTCCAGGACACAGGTTAAAACGAGCCAATGATAGATACCACGGTGTGCACCTGTAATCCCAGCACTAGGGAGAAAGAGTAGGGTAGATTCCGAGGCTTGCTGGCTAACCAGCCTAGCCTACTTAGTGAGTTCTGGGCTAGTAAGAGATCCATAAAATGAGAAAGTGGATAGTATCTGAAAAATAACACCTGAGGTTGTCTTCTGACCTCTACATAGACATGTCTCTCTTTGTCTCTGTGTCTCTGCTTTGCTCTCTCTCTCTCTCTCTCTCTCTCTCTCTCTCTCTCACACACACACACACACACACACACACACACACAATAGCAGAATGACATCAGGAAACAGTGAACAGCTACTCTTCTGGGACAAGCTCTTCAGATGTGATCGCAGGGGACTGTGGCATTTCTATGCTTAGGAGGACAGCTGGGCACATGGCTGGTTGGTTGTTTTGAAAATGAGGAAGTTGAATGGGAAAGAAGGAAATCTGAATTGCTCTCCTCTCTTGGGGTCCCTTCCAGCTTCTCCCTGAGAACGCTGCGGATGCACATCCATATGCACATGTTCTTTATAAAAATGTATTCGGATGTGTGACTATATAATGAGCGCAGTGTTCACACTTCTACACACAAAGCACTGGAAATGTGCACACTGCTCAGGAGATGATCCAAGGGCCCAGAGAGCTTTGCTCTGGCAGCCACTGGAGCTCACAGAGGCAGCCACACTCAAAGAAGGGACCAAAGCTCCTGCCCTCTCAGGTCACCTTAAATCCAGCTGGTGGGAGAACTGGGGAAATGGCTCACTGGGTAAATAAAGCACTTCCCTTGCAAGCATGAATTCCCTCAGTTTGACCACTGGGACACGTTTTTAAGAAGCCAGGTGAGAGCTCAGTGGCTAAAGCAGCTGTGAGGAGCTGAATTCAATCTCCATCCCCACATAAAGCTGGACACCATGGTGTGTCTATGATCCTGGCACTCCCATGGGAAGATAAGAGACAGAGACAAGCAACTCAGAGCTCAGCTAGGTCTCGCTAACATATGCTCCGGAAAACAAGAGCCTGTCTCAGACAACGTTGAAGGCAAGGACTGATACTTGAGGCCGTCCTACACACACACACACACACACACACACACATTTTAAATTCAAAAAAAAAAAGCAAAGCACAGTGTCATAGACTTGTAATCTCAGTGTTGTGGAGGTGTAGACAGATGGACCCCAGACACACACACACACACACACACACACACACACACACACACACACACACACAGTTTTTGGATAGTTACAAAGCTCCAAGCTCCTGTACACTCCTTTATCAGGGCTGGAAGTACAGAAATACAGGAAAGAAATTACTGAAGCCTTTTGCTCAGACATTCAACTGGGCCACAGACAGTTGCCAGGGACAGAAACTTCCTCCTTTTCTCTGTCCCTAAAAAGGGTATGTAGGCTACTCTGGCCACATTCTTCCCTCTTCTCCATTTCGGACTCTGATCAAATAAGTTTATCACACGGACATTAACTTGATAACAGAAGAACAACTAAATGTCATCTAAAAGAGGGAGCTCTGTTCTGATCCTAACAGAATCAGACATAAGCCTACCCATCTGAGCAACAGCCACAAAATGATTTAGAGGAACTAAGGGAGGGTGGGAAAATTCTTAAAAGACAGGTATGAGATGGTTTGACTTTCTTGGCTGAAACAAGAGAGCCCTGTTCCAGCAACAAAGGCTCTCCATCAAGTCCAGGGTGGGAGATCCCTCCAGTTTTGACAACGAACTAGGCTAGTTAATGAACTTGCTTTGCACTTACAACTCAGTAAATTCTAATTCGATCTGACCTTACGTCCAAGCGTGGTTGAAGATGTTACTTTGCCGTTCCACCGGAAACCCCACACAAACCTCAGTTTGCTGCTTCCCAACTTCACAGCCCCAGAGGCACCAAGGACCATATTCAAACACCAAGACAAGGCCTGGCAATTAGTGCCAGGAATTACTGAGTTCTAGACATAGACAGGGGGCAACCTCTGCAAATCGGAAGGGATCTTCTGAGTGTTATATTTACACACTTACACACACACACACACACACACACACACACCGCATGCATGCAGTTCAAGGGTGCTCCAAAAGCCACTGAACCAAAAAAGAAAAAAACGAAAAAGAAAGAAAAAATTTGCAAGCACCACCCCTTCCCTCTTCCCTGTGGTGGCTTTGTGTGTGACATCGACTGTGAGCGCGCGAATGTTGCCGGGCTCACACACCCCCTTCCACCCAACCTGCTGGCTGCACAGTCAATGCGCGCGACTGAGCGCCCTGCGTACCCTGAGATCGGGTCCACCTGGCAGACTGACGCGTCACCAGGCCTCTGGTTCTCCACCCGCGGGGAACAAGGGTATGACATCCACGCCCCCGTCTCCAGAGGCCAGAATGGCTCTGGAAAGCAGAACCCTAGTACCCGTCACTGGCCAGGCAGAGGCCCGAGGACGAGAAAGGGTGGACAAGAGGGCACAGAGATCTCCACTCGCACACACCCTGCCCCAATTTAGCGAGCTGCGGGCCCAAAGGGGACCGAGGCGACTGGCCTGGCGACTCGGCAGGAAGTTCCCAGGACCGCACTGAGCATGCTCTAGGGGAGTGTGTACGCGGGTGTCGTCGGCCCTTGCATCCCGCAGCCCCTGCCATCTCCCAGCTGTGGGTGAACGCCGGCCGGATCACGGTCTAACTGGCGGTCCCCAAGACTATCTGGGGTGCGAAGGGTCTTCCTTATCTCCCAGCCCGGAGCTTCGGATCTTTTATCCCTTCTCCCCAGGGGTCTGGGGCCCCACGCCTTCATCCTTTCTTCCAACTGGCTCAAGGCACATCCCACTCTGAGCTCCCGGATCCCCAGGACCCTAGCCCGGCCCACTCTGGCATCCTGGTTTCTGGTTTCATCGTGGTCCCAGCGTCCAAAATGCAAATCTCAGCTTCTAGCCTCCAGTCCACGCCACCCGAGTCCCCTCTGAACAGTTTCTTGTAAGCTTAAAAGCCTCAGAGGCTAAGGAGGGTCTTCAGGGTCCCGTGAGAGGGGATGTCCCCGAGCAGGTGGTGGATCCTCCAAGCGCGCGCCCCTCGGTTGTACTCCGGGGTTCCCTCCCCCGTCCCAGATCAGACACGGCCAGAACACCCACGCAGGGTGTCATCGCTGGCCCGGATAAGGGCTGCTTCAGCCCCCTAGCGTTCCCCATGCTGTGATCCCCAGTGCTAGCATCTCCTTGAGGGGGAAGGCGAGCTCTGAATCGATCGCCCGACCCTGCCGCAGCTCTTACCTGCTAGCAGGGGAGCAGCAGAAGCACCATCAGTAGCAGTCCGGGTCACTCTCCAGCAGTCGTGTTCCGGAGAACGCGGGGGATCTAAGGCGCAGCCAGGAGCGGGGTCACAGCGCCCCCAGAGACTGAGGCGCGGCTACCTGGGCTGGATCGAGCTTGGGGCCGCCGCAGCCACCGCGGGAGCCGCAGGGCGGCCGGGCAAGCGAGCGGGCCCGCGGCAGGGACGGTCTGAAAACTACCAGCCCTGGCGGGGCCGTGCGCAACGCGTCCACCGTCCGCCCCTAGACGCAAGTAGGGACGTTCCTCCTGGGTCCAAACGATCAGGACCGAATGGACAGGAATTTTGTTCGCGGTTTCTACCAGCCCTTCCCAGCTCGATTTCCCCAACTTCTCTCGCCTACTGGCCTCGCGCTGCGCTCCTCGGCCAAGGGATTCCGGGCTAGAGACGTTCTGCAAATTCCCCGCCCACCCCAGCAGAGCGTTCAGCCAATGCGGAACGCCCCAGCTTCTCGGGGACCGTCTGCAAACTCTATACCTTGTACATGAGGACTTGAAGCCGCTCTCTTCCGCTGCCCACGGGGAAACAGGCTAGACAGAGGGAGCTGGGGTCATAAATAATAACTGTTGCAAGGTCAGGGGCAGGGTACGATTGCTGTTCCAGACCGTGCATCCTCCTGAGTGATGGTCTCTGGGCTTCCTCTGGACATAGACGGTCCAGGAGTAAAGCTAGTGTGGAGGAGATGGCGGGGCTCAACTATTTAAGGGTCCTGGCAACTTTAACAAACGCCCTGATCTCCATTTTATACTTAGTAGAATAGATTGGCAGAAGCAGTATGATTTTCTGTCCCTTGTATTTTTTTCTTTTTTTTTTTTAACTGAACAGTTTTACATTTATTTTGTGATGTTGTTGTTGAGGTGGAGGAGGAGGGGGCGGTCTTACTTAGCCCAAACTGGCCTTGAAGTTGCTTCCTAGCTGAGGATAACCTCGAACTCTGGATCCTCTTGTCTCCATCTGAATGCAGGGGATTACAAACATCAGCCACCACACCCTTGGTTTTTGTGACCCTGGGCAAGCCATTTATCTCGCGCCACTCAGTGGCTCTATTGATGAGAGCAATAACGGCTGCTTAATGATGTTATTGTGGAGATGAAATGAAATATTTGTAAAAGAGCTTGGCAGTGACTGGTACACAGTAGGCATACAATTTTTCTAATGTGCTTCTTTTCTCTGCCCTGTCTGCGTTTTATGAGCAGCCTGGACAGCTTAATGTGGTGCTGTTGTAAATTCAAAAAGAAATAAAACACATCCCCTGCCCTGAGGACACCACAGTGAAACACTGACTAGCATGAAATATTAAATCGGCCCACCCTCCAGGGAGCTGGCCATGCATTTACATCATGGAGCATTATAGATCCTGGTTAAGTGTTATCTGGGATGGAAGGAGGGTGGACTGGTGGATTACCAAGAGTGTAATGACAGGAAGTCCTATTCCTGTAAACCTTCACTGTATTGAGCTACAGTGTAAGAGTTTATCCTGCAGAATTTCTTCAACCCTGCTTCACAGCCTTGCTGGGGTCTTCATTCTTGGGCTAAATTCACCCAAACTTACCACCCCTTTCTCCCCACAACCCCCCCCTCCCCCCCTCCCCCTCTCCCCCTCCCCCCCCTCTCCCTCTCCCCACCCCCCCCCCCCCCCCCCCCGCCACCCCCAGCAGAGTCATTTAAAAGCTGCTGAGTATGGAATTTTGGTATTTTTTACAATTTAGTTCCTCTTCTGAATTTTGTAAAGTAGCCTTCTGAATCACACAGCCAGTGAGTAAGAAAGGGCTCCTGATGCCAGGGCCTTCATAGAATACACCTGCAGTGTTGCCTCTTGCTTGGGGCATCCTGAGAATGTACACAAATGAGACCAGTCCTTCCTTTAACAACCACCTGGAGGAAAGAGACTGGGCTACTTTTGGATCAGAAGAGCTTTCAGAGACAGTCCAGGTGGTGTCCAAGGACACAGAGGAAATTTGAGTGGACAGGGCAATACCCTAAGAATGACCTCTCCTGGAAACCCCAGGAATATTCTGAGGCATTCTTCCTCTCTTTCAGGCCCTTAGGAAAAAAAAATGTCTCAAGAAAAATGGTGACATCTGGTGGCCAGGATTTTCTGTGCTGGATACAGATTCTAATCATAATAGATTAGATTGAAAGCCAAGTTCCCATTTAGGATCATAACTATACCAACCTGGTAGTCGGAAAGACATAATCACTTAAACTTTATTGATGATACTCTATATAGTTATTTCAAATTCTTTAACTCAAAGCATATGGGTATATAAAGAGATAAAGTATGATATAAATATGTAAATTCATGTGTACACATATGCATATTCTTTGTCTTATCTATCCTACTTATTTACATAAACACATTGCATGTTCTTTGGCAAACGTTAATATTACTTCAATTATTCTTCCTATGGAATAAAAGCAATAATTTACTGGCACTGGGGAGATGCTTCTGTCAGTAATGTGCTTGCCTGAATGAGCATGAAGAACTGAGTTCCATCCCTAGAACCGATATGAAAACAGCCAGGCTTTGTGGAGCATGCCTGTGATCCCTGTGCTGGGGAGGAAGAGACAGGAAGAGATCCCTGGAACTTGTTGGCCAGCCAGCTTGGCCAAATTGGTAGAGATCCAGGTAAAAGTGAGTGATCTTGTCTCAGTAAACAAGGTGAGCATCTGTGAAATGACCCCTAAGGTTGACCTCTGACCTCCACAGGAACATGAACGCACAGACAGACTGTCATATACTATCTGAACAATTACAAAAGGACTCTTTCTTGCAGAGAGGAAGGTGATGACTAGAATAGGGCTAGTCCATCTCTATGTCATATCTATGTGTCCTGAAGAGAGAGTTTACTACAAAATTAGGAAGAAATTTAGGATGCCAATAGCAAAAGCCTTCTGGCTGAGGGTCAAGTCCGTGCACTCTGTTGAGGGGTGTAGCTAGCCTTTGGCTACTTTGTGGGTTCTCTGTTCTTTCACCTGTTTCCATTCCTCTTCTTCCATTCTTTCAACCCATTAACACTAGGTAGGAGAGAAAAAAGGAGAGAGAGAGACAGACGGGGGTGTGGGGGAGGGAAGAGAGAGAGGTACCTGAATAAAGTCAGGGGTAGGAAAGTGGATGACAGTATCTTTAGATTTCTTGTTGATTAGTGTCCGGAGCCACTGGCCCAACCATTGTAATGCTGCTCTGATATCTTGACCATGAGAAAGTACAGGGCCTGACTTCAAGCTTGATATCTCGACTATGAGAAAGTACAGGGCCTGACTTCAAGCTTAGCCTCCCTGATAACATACAATAGTTTGCCTCTTTCTCCTCCAGTGCCCCAGTCCTGGGAAACCATGCTGAATAGACAGAACAGATAGTTGTCTTAGTTACCAGCCTTCTTGGGCAGTATGGTTTGGCCTTGCCCTACTTTCCTCAGCACTCCTTTCTGCTTCTCATGCATATATGGGGGGGCGGGGGTGAACTTCATTAAATGGGACTTGATCAGACTCCTGTCTTGTCCTCATTTCTCGAGTCTCCGATCCCTCCCAAGTTCCCACTCTGCCTTCTCTGTGGCCCTGTTGTTTGTCCTGCAGGTCGGGACAGATTAGGGGCATTGAGTTCCTTGGGACAAGTTTGATCCTCACTGTCAGGGTATCTAATTCTTCCTCTTGTCTCTTTGCACACAACTATTGGACAACCAAAAATCAACAGCAACCCACCACCAACAACCACCCACCAACAGCAACAATCCTTGGGGCCCTGGCATTTATCTACCCTCTGAAGAGTCCCCAGAACCCCAAACATCACACAATCACAGAAACTATCTGCAGCTGACAAAATCACGTCCCTGCTAAAGCACGAGGCAAATCATAGTCAGCTACTGCAGACAGTCCAAAACAGCCCCATATGTCACACATGGGATTAAAATGAAAACGTAGTCCCATAATATTTTTTTTAAGAAACCAAAATTCTCACTGGAGAGGTGAGTGGTCTTTCTATTATTTTCATCACTCAAAAACAATGAGTGTATTTCAGGAATTTAATTGAACCTCTAACCCCTGCTTACAGGTTAGCAGCAACAAACCAAAGTACAATCCCACCAAAATCCAGCTTAGGAACTAGATGAAAACTCATCTTTATTGGGCTTACTTACAGAGCATGGTGAAAGGTTTCTTATGAGAGATGCTTCAGTCAATAGAGTGCTTGCTTGCACAGACATGAAGACCTGAATGCCATTTCCAGAACCTATATGAAAAGGTGACCTCAGATCAGCCACACCCCATCATGGATGGTGACTTGCTCATAGTTATATAGTCTGATTATAACCTTTCAGTTATCCTTCTATAATCTATGTACCCTAGATGGCCTTCCCACACCATTCATTAATTGACACAGTCCCTCAAATACATGGCAACAGGCCAACCCAACCCAGACAATTCCTCAGTTGAGGTTCCCTATCCAAGGATGCATCACGTTGACAATAAAAAACCAATGAGCACACTACATATACATACATATAATACATCCCAATTGAAGGTTCAGGAAGGAGTGATAAAAATTTCAAGTGAGGATCCAGTGACCCTCCCCACCTCCTCTACCTATGAGGGATCCTCCGCAGTCAAGAGGCCTGATCTCAGGGGTCTTGGCTGTTCAGCTGAGAAGACAGAGTGCTACAACAAGGTGTCAGGTGAAAAGGATGACAGATGTCTTGGATTTTTTTCATATCATTACCAGAGCCTGTTGCCAAGTCATTTTGAATTACATTGCTTCATGCCTGCCCATATATTTGTTCCAGGTGCCATATGGTAGATAATTGCTCGGTTATCAGCACAGTAAACAGGCCTTGTCCACATAGTCAAGTCTATTGTTTCCTAACCTCTCTATGTGAGTTATGTTTATTGTTATAACACTTCATGGTACAGGGCTCACTCTGCCCATTTTATAGCCTTAGAAAAGGTAAATAACATACCCACCCCTAAGGACTATTGCTAAGGAACTCAGCCATTACTGAATCCAAAGTCAGCTTGCCCCCAAGGCCAGAATCTTTCACTATGCCTTGTGGCCCACATTAGACAACCAGGAAGAAATGAGGAACTCATGAGATACTAAAGTATACATGGTATTCATAAGTCACATGTCTTGGCTTATTGAAATTTCAAGCAAATAACAGTTGTCATCAAATGTGTAAATCTGGATCCCATGTGTTTCAGTCTTAGATCAGGGCTCTGTGAAGCACCTACCACCACTACCACAGTGACATTTTTTTTCCTGCCTGGACTTGAGCATCCTTCCTGCCCAGAGGGATTCTCTACTGTGTGCTTGGAAAAGGCAGAACCTTTGCTGGTGAAGCTGGATAGCTCTGTTTGACAAGTCAGTGGTACCCATTTCCTAATGTGCACATGCTAGGGTGTGGTGGGATGCTGAGGTGATGGTACCTTACCAGTGCCTGGGCTATGCCTTTGGGAGTTGTTTAGAGATGTAAGCCACTGAGGTGATGCCCATCTTTCTCTTAAATAAATTCCTTTCCCCCTTAAATCAGTCAGAATAAGTCCCAGTTGTTTCTAATTAAGGAGCTGGGTGATAGACATTTGAATCAAGAGGTACAGCCCTTGAGAAACAAAATAAATAAGGAAAGGGTCATCTATCTTGATTACAGCTGAGAATTGAAAACAGTAGAAAAGTTTTAGAAGGGTAGGAATATAGCTCAAAGGTACAGGCACTTTCCTAGCATACATGAAGAGGTAGGCTCAATCCCTAGAAGCAAAAAGGAAATTGAAACAGAATTAAAGATTTCGTAGGTAACTTTTGGCCTAAAGTAGCTAAATTTCATTAAATTCATGGTCAGGGATATAACTTGGTGGCAGAGCAAATGTAAGGTTCTAGGTTCAATCCCAGGACCATAAAAAATGATTTATTAAGCTATGAATTGATTTAATTTTGATGAAAGCAACCAAATCAAATTTTAGGGAGACCAAGCAGAAAGTAAGGAGTATGAGGACCATGGGAAGAAGGCGATTTTGTGGAGTTGAGCAGCTTCAAGAAGGAGTAATGAGACCACTGAGATTGTGGGAAGAGGTTTTGCAGGAAGCCCGTGGACCTGAGTTCAATCCCAAAGACTCACGTGGTAGGAAAGAACTAACTCTCACAAGCTGTCCTTTGACCTCCATGCAGGCTCGGCAGCTTATGTACACACAAAACAAACAAATAAATAAATCTAAAAAAATCAAAATAATAGAAAAATAGTAATGCTCTCCGATGCTGAAGTTTAGGCCAAATTACATGGAGAACAGGGGTATCTATGACATCTCCAACAGATGGACAGAAATGAACAATATAACTTGTTGTTTAGCAACTGGAGGTCAAGATATAGGAGAAAGAAAACTAGCTTTGATCTTGTGAGTTACTGTCTTCTGAAGGTACCTGTGCTCAAGGAGTGGCAGGGTGGTGGTGGGGAGACGCCCTATTTCAAAACAAGGCTGCTAATTGGAACAGAAAGGAAAGACAGTGGAGAATCACAGGTGTTGTGGTGGCGCCACACACCTCAGGCCGTATGTGGGCTTCCCTGGCTAAATGGAACAATAATTGAGCCCTCCCCCACCCCACCCCCATCCAGTGTGTGTGTTTGTGTGTGTTGGGGGGAGGGGGTGACTGGCATGCCATGGAGCACTTGTGGAGGTCAAAGAACAATTTTGTGGACTCAGACAAGGGTCTAGACATCACACTTAGCTCATCGGATTTGCTGGCAGATGCCTTCACCAGCTGAGTCAGTTTGCTGGCCCGACTCTCTTTTCCCTTCCTTCCTTCCTTCCTTCCTTCCTTCCTTCCTTCCTTCCTTCCTTCCTTCCTTCCTTCC
>CAJQZJ010033263.1:5176937-5198962 GCA_907164525.1 Lophiomys imhausi
CACACACACACACACACACACACACACACACACACACACACACACACTATGGAGCAAGTACCCTCACACCCGTCAAAAAATAAAAATAAATACATAAATAAATGTAATTTAAAAAATACTAACTTAGTCACTTTTGTGAAGTTGCTCAGATAATATTCATAGGTTGTAGAAATTAGGATGTGAACACCTTTGGCATGGGCTGTGCAGTTCATGCCAGATTCCACCTCCTGATCTGCACTGGGAACAATGTCTGCTACCGTGCGGTACTCCAGAGCTCTTGAGTCTGTGACTGCACTGTCTGTCCTCTTGCTTAGACTCTGGTTTGGGCCTTTAGGGTCCCTGTGTCTAAAAGAAAGAGCCCAAATGGATACTGTTAAAGGCTCTTTGAGATCTCCTTCTATTGCCATGCACTGTCACAAGAAGGGAGGCTCTGTCAACCTAACCCAGGGGTCTCCGCACAAGGTACAAATGAAGGAAAAGACAGCAAAGCTGTCCCTGTCAGGCACAACTCAGGGATGCACCCCAGCCACTCTGCGAGGGAGCGGTTACAAGCACTGTCTGTGTTATTTGCTTTGCTGGTGTTCTCACTAAATACCTGACAACAAGCGACTTCAGGAGAAGTTTATTTTGGCTCATAGCTTGGCAGAGAAGGCATAGTGGCAGGGCTGGCTGGAGGCTGGGGTTGCAGTGGCTGCTTGCCTGAATCTCTGTGGACCAGGAAGCAGAGTGAGAAAGGGGAGTGAGGACAGACCATAAAATGGTGAGCTCTACCTCCCAAGATCCACTTCTTCCAGCTAGGCCCCTTAGTCTCTCAAAATGGTACCAACTGTTTAACCGTGAGCTTGTGGTGACATTGTACATTCAAACCATGAAATTTCCCTCGAAGGTAACCCTGGACTTGGTGGAATCAATGTATACCATAAAATGCCATTGACTTTTGTGTTGATTTGCTTTGCAAAATACAATTCTCTTACTCTCACAATAATTTTAAGAGATGATGGAAAATTTGAATGTCCATTCAACTGTTCAGAACACCTACAGTGTGTATACTTAAACACATATACATACTTCATTTTAAAGTGTATTGGACTTAATTGCTTTTTTTAAATTTTTTATGTTTTGTAAAAACTTCTCTCAAAGAAACATGCAAACTGGGCTGAAGTGTAACAGGGCCCCAGACCTGAGCACAACTGGCTCCATGATGGAAGTACCATTCAGGCTGTAAAACTCAGCACATAGACAGCACTATCTGCCAAGACTGAAACAAGGCCTAATCCATCAAAGTCCATAGTTGAGGAAAGTCTCTAGATGTGCTCAACCTTGCTTTTTGTCTTCTGTAGTTCCGCTTCTGTTAACTGTTAACTGTTCCGTTAACTGTTCTTGTTAACTGAAGTATGTCAGCCCAGGACATGAATTTTGTGTTTGAAAGCTCATCCTGAAAAAGGCTTGGGGCTGCACCTGGGAGTCACCAGCCAGCTAATAAAGACTTTCTCTTGGCTTTGACCCGTGTTTGAGTGGTCTTCTCTGGTGGATACCCTACAACAGAAGCAAATGTTTTTTTTGTTTTTGTTTTTGTTTTTGTTTTTGGAGCTACAGAAAAATTAGAATGAGTCAAAATAGAGGGGACACTTTGGACCGTCACCAGAAAAAGATTAAATTGTGGTGGGCTGTGCTTAGTGAAACAGCCTTAATAAACACCTTGGCATTCAGGTACTGCCCATCAACACTTCCCTAGTCTGCAAAACCTGTGACTCAAAAGGAGGCTTGAGCCCACAGCGTGTCCTGGGCAACACTGCTTCAGCAGTCTCTTAATTGCTGCTGTGTTGCTCTGCGTGCAGCAGTTGTGTGCCAGGAGCTAGTGGTACGTAGTTCTTCACAGCTTGTGATCAGCCATTTGGTGATGTGAGGTGGGGGGCTAGCAACATGCCACAATGGGAATATTCATACTACAGATAATTACATTCCAGTTGTGGATGTGTACAACGGTTTGTGACAAAAGTATTTCTTTTTTTTTTACTACTCTTTTTAATGAATTATTTGTTTGTTTATGTGTGTGCTGGGCACACAAGTGCTGTAGTGTGTATGTGGGGGTCAGAGGACAACTTGTGGGAGACAGTTTTTTCCTTCCACCTTGTGGGTCCCAGAGATCAAACTCAGGTTGTTAAGCCTTTCGCAAAGCCCCTGCACCCACTGAGCCACCTCACGGGCCCATGAGAATATTTATTGCACTGTCAGAATGTTTTCAGAAGCTCAGGAAGTGTCCCCAGCCTCCAAAACGGTGACTGTTCATTGGAGGTGATCGTCCTGCTCCTGGAAACAAGGCTTGACACAGCAGCAAGGTGAATGTTGACTAACCCTAAATTAATTTGGAAGCTGGATATTTTTTTCTTGATCCAGCTCCTTCAATTCACAGGTCTCTCTGTTCCCTTTGTCCTCTGTCAAACATGGTGTAGAAGGGGACAGTATTTCACACCATGTTGGGGCTATGAATTGCAAGTTATGTCAGAGATAAAGAAGGAAGGGGCATTTGGTTTGCGTGATTTCAAAAGATGGCGAGAGTTCCCTCTGCTGATCTCAGATCATGAACAAGCCCAGCAGTGCCTTTTGTGAGTGAGATGGGAGCAGGGGCTGGCTTTGAATCATGCCGGCAACTCTTATCTGTCGCTAACAGACCCTGGCACAGCAGTGAGGGAGGCCTTATTCTTGAGGGAGATTCACCAGCTCAGCTGTCCTGGTAGCAGGAAGAGAGTCCAGTTGCCATTGCTAATAAAATTTGGAAGGGTCTTTGAGTCAGATGATGATCTAAACATCCCTTCCCTGTGTCTCTCCTCATGAGGCAGCTGAGGACTTGCACTTTCGATTTCTCAACTTGTATCTGGTTTTTGCACATGTGTGAGCACATGTGTGTGCAGGTATACATGTACGGATGTGCATCCTCTGCCACTCGGCTCTCCACCTCATTTAAGACAAGTGTATTAGAGTTCTCTAACAGAGAACTGAAAGAATATGTATGTTTAAGAGCTTCATTAAATTGACTGATAAGATACGATCTGAAAGGCTGAATGCTGTATTGCTCAGCCCGTGAGGCTGGATGTCCCAGCAACCCTGATCCAGAGCTGATGGCCCAGAGGACTCTGCCCCACTGTACATGGGAATTTGGAAAAAGCTGGGTCTAATATCAGCCAGGGAATACTGCAGCAACATGGTAGATGACTTTGCCGACAAGAATGTGGGCAAGCAAGCAAAAAGCAAAAGCTTCCTTCTTCCATGTCCTGTTATTTGAACTGCCAGACGGTGCCATCCAGATTTAGGGTGGGTCTTCTTGCTTCAAAAAATGAGATCAAGAAAAATTCATGGGAGCGCCTAGCAGCTTCGGTTTTAGTCGGATCCCGGATCTAGTCAAGATGGCAGCTGAGATTAGCCACCAAGGCAGGCTCTCCCGCTGAACCTGGAGCTCACAGTTCTGAAACACTGGCTGGCCAGTGAGCACCAAGGACCATTCTGCCTCTGTGCTAGGTTGCAGATGAATGCTGCCGTGCCTGGCATTTTCACATGGACTCTGAACACTGAAATCTATCTCCTCATGCTTGCACAGGATGTCCATCACCAACTGTGCCATTCCTCCTGTCCTAGATTTCCTGTGTCTTGATGAGCCACCACATGCATTTTGACAGATAGCCTCAGCCTTTCTTCATCCCGTCTTTATGACTTTCTCTGCGTACCTGGCCTTGGGTGTGTTTGTGCCCTTGGTGTTTCTCCTTAACCATTCTGAGTCCCATGCTTTCACTGTAGCAGTATCAGAGGGGTTTAAACAGGGACTCTTGGTAAACACTGGTCTCAAGGAAACTTCCTCAAGCCATAGGTACAAACCATTTTCATGGCCCTCAACTCTCCCATCCATGAGTGCATGACTGACTTATGCCAGCATCCTAAATCAGACAGCTTCCTGATTTCAATTGCCTCTTCTTGCTTCTCTGTCTGTCTCTCTATCTCTCTGTCTCTTTCTCTGTGTGTCTTTCTGTTTCTCCCTCTGTCTTTCTTTTTCCAGATAGGGGCTCACTATGTAGTCCTGGCAGGTCTGGAACTCAATATATAAGCAAACTATCCTCAGGCTCACAAAGATCTGCCACCTCTGTCTCCCAAGTGCTGGAATTAAAGGTATATGCCACCATAGCCATTCTCCATAGTCATTCAGTCTCCCATTGGAACACTGACCAGGCCTGAGCTTGCTTAGCCCCCAGGACCAGACAATATGAGAGGCATTCGGGGGGGGGGCTCTTAGTCATCGTAGGTTTCTCATTGCCCCTGCTAAAGGTGGCACTCGCTAGGTTTCTTCCACACTCTCAGCTCCAGAGTCTTCCGCTTTCATGCTGTGATTTCCCCATTCCCTTTAGTCATTAGTCACTTGCCTAAATACTAGACAGATGCTCTATCAAATTGAATCTCTCTCCCAGTCCACCCATACATACACCCTTCAACCGCACTGAAGTCTCTGGGCTATTCTTCTATGAGAACACTGGAGGCTTACTCTATGCACCCAGGAGCAAGGCTGAGCCCCCCAAAACATACAACTAATGCAACCAGGCTAAAAAGGTGACTCAGTTGGTAGATTGCTGTGCCAGCATGAGAACCTCAAATCATCAAAACCCACATAAAAGCCAGGCACAGCAGCGCACATCTGTAACTCCAGGGCTGGTGGCTGGAGAAAGACATATCCCTGTAACTCCCTGGCCAGTCAGCCTTGCCCAGTCAATGTGTTGTTCTAGGTTCACCAAGAGATGCTGTCTCAAAAAATAAGGTGGAGAGTGACTGGCGAGGACAGTTGGTGTCTACCTCCCGTATGCACATACTCACACGTGCACACATCCACACAAATACATACATACTGCACACACACACCACTGCTGACATGCTAGTAGTAGTGGTTTCAGCTAATTCTATACTTCACACAGGCTCTGGGCATTTCATTCATATTAAACTATGAAGCTCCCTGGAAACAGACACCATTGGCATTACTTTACAATAGAAGGAGACGGAAATTAAGTAGACTTCGCAAGTCCACAGAGCCAAGGCCAGCGAAATGGCACGGAGGGTAAAAGCACATGTTGTACAACCTGGTTACCTTTGTTTGATCCCCAGGAGCTACTCACATCTGAAATCTCAGTATCCCTGCAGCAGGACCGGAAGTAGAGACAGGAGACTCTTCCAGAAGCTTGTGAGCCAGCTAGCCTGGAGCATGCAGAGTAGACAAAACATCAAGTGAAGAGAGAACTGACTCCCAATAGTTATCCTTTCATGTGGGCCATGGTGTGCCACAATAATAATAGCAATAACAACAACAATAATAAAAGTTGGATGTGGTAGTGCATACCTTTAATACAAGCACTAGGTAGGCAGAGGCAAGCATGTCTCTGGGAGTTTGAGGCCAGCCTGCTCTACACCATGTTCCAGGCCAGGGATACATAGTTGAGACCCCATCTCAATAAATAAATGAGGGCTGAGTCTGGAACCAAACCCAGAGAGTTTGACCCCATGGCTCAGTATAAAGGCAAAGTTAGCATTCGGTGCTAAACCTCTGAAGAATTAATGAATGGTTGTCCTTCATGAGAAAGGTAGAGACCTCCCTCTGGCTGTTTCTGATCTCACCTCTCGCTGGACCCACCTCACTCCACACGGTCTTCACATTGATAAAACTGCAGAGATCCAGGGTGGCAGAACAGTCCCATTTGCAGATGTTTTTATGTAAGCAATTCTCTTCGATTTGGACCACAGTTTGGGGGCAATGCCACTGGCACATTTGAAGTTATGGCTTAAAGAACATATCACTTTTCAACTTTATCGCTTAGCTTAAATACAGTAATTTCTCTTAGATGTGTCTTGCAAGGGTCTATAACAATCATTGTGGCATCACACCAAAGTCAAAGGCCACTAAAATCACAATGTAAACCATAGTTTCTACTTACTTGGTTGGTGCTTCTGTTAGCTTTACCTGAAGGAAGGAACCTCAGGAAAAGAACACATTAAAAAAAAAAAAATCTTCCCAACCCCGTGTTTTCTCATAGTCTTCTTTTGTTTTTATAAAAACCCCACCACTTCCTATTCCAGAAAGTAACCAGCTTCCCCTGTGCATAAGACATGATCACACTCTCCCTGGCAACTTATCTGTTTTCCTGACTACAAAACTCTGATCCTTTGCTTTTTTTCTTTTCTTTTCCTTGAATTTTTGTCCCTTTAAAACAATAGCTTGAGTAAAGTCCCCCCACCTCCAGAAACAGCCCTGCCACACATTTCTATTTATTTATTTTTTTTTATGTATACCTGTGAATATCACATGTGTGTAGGTGCCTAAAGAAACCAAAAGAGGGTGTCAAATTCCCTGAACTGGAATTACAGGTAGTTACAGGTAGGTGCTGGGACCTGAACCTACTTCTCTGCATGATCAGCAAATATTCAACCACTGAGCTGCCTCTCTTTCTGTGTGCCCTGGTTCAGTTTTGTTTCTGCCAGCTTGATGCCAAGATTCAGGAAGGGGTGGATCTTTCCCTTGGACCCTTGATATACCCAAGTGACACTGTCTCAGGTTTTTGTGCTCCATTTCTGAGAGCTTCCACAGGGGCATGCAGTGGTGAGTCTGGTTCTTGACCTCATCTTCCAGACTGCTGGCCATTAGTAGAATGGTGACAATCTCACTTTGATTCTTTCTGGTACTTCCTTGGTATTAGTGCCAGTTTCTTTGGGTTCTAAGATCTGAGCATCTATCTTCTCTACAAATGTGCTAATGGTTTTCAGAGACCCTTTCTCTGTTACATAAGGGTCTGGTCATTACCCTTTTCTGCTTGTCTGTATACTTTATCTATATCTAGTTCCAAATAAAGTTAAACAATTAATACCTGATAGTAAGAGAATATCTCTTTATCAAGTAGTGTTATATTTCTGAGTTTCTGTTTGACATGCAATTGAAACTTTAAAGTCAAAGTTCAAAATTTCTCAGTCACTATCTAGATGTATAAGTGACTGTGTGTTTTTAATGTTTTCCTATCATGGGTAGCATTAGCAAATTCAAGTTTTCTCTCAGGTTGGGGAGATGGTTCAGTCAGTAAAGTGTTTGTCATGCAAGCATGAGAACTGAACTCAAGGGTTAATCTCCCAGAGCTCACATTTTAAAAATGCCATGCTTGGAAACACACTTGTAACCCTCAGCATTGGGGAGTCGGAGGCAGGTAGAGCCCTGGTGCTCACTGGCCAACGAATCTAACTGAATCAGTGAGTTCCAGACCAGTGAGATACCCTGTCTCAAAAAACAAATTGGAGAAGGTGACACCTGTGTTGACCTCTGGCTTACACACACACACACACACACACACACACACACACACACACACACACATACACATACACACACACACGCACATGTGTGTATGCACACATAGACCTGCACACACATATATACACATGCATAAAGTCTTCTTTCTCTTTGTGAGAATGAGGATTGAACCTTGGGCATTGCACATACTAAGCAAGTGGTCCCTGGTCCCTTGCTGTCTTTCTCTTCACTTCCTGAACACCAGGAAGTAAGCTACATGCTTTGCCATATACTCTTCCCATGATGTGCTGGGCCGCCACGGGTCCTGAGGTGAATGCCCATAGACAGAGTGACACTTCTGAGACTGTGAGGCAAAATAAACCTTTCTTCCCTTATTGTTGTTCACTCCAGGTATTTGTCACAGTGATACAAAGGGTCTTTTCTAGAAAGCTCTCAGTGAGCCTGTGAGGAACAATTTTCAGAACCACCTCCATACCCTTTAAAAGATAGAGCTATTTTGTTTATATGTGTGTGTGTGTGTGTGTGTGTGTGTGTGTGTGTGTGCTTGTGTCTGTGTGTGCATGAATGTGAGGAAGGCAGAACAGGGTGTCAGATCCCATGCAGCTGGGGTTAGAGCAGGCTGTGACCCTCCCAACATGGATGAGGGAACCAAAGTTTGGTTCCTTCTTAGAGAAGCAAATGCCTTTAATTGCTGAGCCACCTTTATCCAGCCTGTTGCCTTTTTGTTTGTATTTCAAGTCCATGACACTCTTCTGCAGTGGTTGGTCTGTCTTCCCAGGGCTTGGCCAGCCCCTTGAACACAGGGACTGGGGTCCTATTCCATTCACGTGAGCATATAGCCTGGTAAAATGCGCAACCTTGGCTGGGTGTATTAAATTGAGGAATCCCACACGTGTGCTGATGCTGAAGGAGGAGGGAAGTATTGACTTGTGGCCTTTTTGATAGCATAAGCCCTAAATCTCCTTTACAGGCATAATAGACTCACATAAAGAAAACACTTCAGAGTTAGTATCATGGCTGCAAATTGGGTCAGCCTCAAGCTGGGGGCATTCAAATTGGTCTTCTCTCTAGGGAAGCAAACTGCGTAAATGAATACACAAAACCTTGGCCTAAAGAGCCCTAGGCTTTAATAAATAAAAAGCTGTCCCAAGCCAAATAAGAACATTACACTGCCAAGTGTCCCAATGTCTCAGTCACAATCCCAATGTTCCCTGGGCCCGGGCCTCAGACCAAGCAGCTCAGAAAACATTAAAGAAGTTTTTTTCGCTTCTCTTAACATCTCCTTTGATTGAAGAGACATCTTTGGCGTCTCCTAAAAGCAATAGACATATTCAGCCTGCTCAAGGCTCCAGCTTGACTCTGTCTGAAAATGAAAGGCTATTTCTGGACCCACCTCTCTGAACCATCCTCTCCTCTGTGGCTTCCCGTTTATATTTCGAACAAAGCCCCCTAGCTGGTGTTAAAGGGCACATCTTCGCAGTATGGTGGGGTCATTGCTAATAAGAAATCTTTTGCAGAGAAAGGGAAAGTAATTTCTCAGAATGTCCTCTCCACAGACTAGAGCTAGAAGGGACATTAGGAATTTTATCATCTGGACTGGAGAGATGGTTCAGTTGGTTCAGTGTTTGCTCTGTACTTGGGTTAGATTCCCCAGAACCGATGTGAAATCCAGGACAATGGTGCACACCTGTCATGGCAGAAGTGGAAAGAGAAAACAGCTGGGGCCTGGGACCTGCTTGCTAACCAGCCTAGCCAAATTGGTGGGTCCTAGGCCAGGAGAGACAGTGCCTCAAAAAACAAGGTGCACAGCTGGGCGGTGGTCCTAGCACTCGGGAGGCAGAGGCAGGTGGATCTCTGAGTTCCAGGCCAGCCTGGTCTACAGAGTGAGTTCCAGAATAGCCAGTTACACAGAGAAATCCTGTCTCAAACAAACAAACAAAAACAACAACAAACAAAAACCCCCAAACAACAAGGTAGACAGCATCTCCAGGAAACCTCTGGCATCCACACAGACAGGCATACATTAACAATACACACACACACACACACACACACACACACACACACACTCACATGTACACTTTTATCATCCAGTCTCTTCTTTACAGAGGATAAAGCTCACTCAGGTAGGGACAAGATTGGTTTAGAATGGGGATGGAGTGCTTCATTTATCCAACCCTCATGTCTTCTGACAAAGCTCTAGCTTTCAGTCTACCCAAAGGTCATTCTAATTAACTATAAAGGGTATGATATGTACCATACCACCACCAGAAATATAAGTCATTTTTAGGGGGCTGGCTCAGTTGGCAAAGTGTTTGCTTTACAGGCTTAGGGGCTTGAGTTTGATTACCCAGCATCCTTGAAACATGGTGGGGTATGGTGGCAGAGGCCTATAATCTCAGGGCTGTGGAGGTGGAGACAGGTGGACCCTTAGGCAAACTGGCTAGCCTTAGGCTAGCTGAATTGGAGTGTTTCAGGCCAGTGAGAGACCCTGTCTCAAAAACAAAACAAAACAAACAAACAAAAAACCAAGGTGAATTACTTCCTGTGGAACACACACAACAGAGAGAGAGAGAAAGAGAGAGAACACTCATTTTAACCATCCCAGGCTGTGTGTATGGGGTGTCTAGGGTTCACTCACATGATATTTTCTTTTCTTTCTAAGTCACACAAAATAACTTCAAAATCTCTCCATAGTGGGAAAGTGTGGTGGGATTAGTGATAGCCTTTAATAGCATAGGGAACTTGGAATAGCAAAAACCAGGACTTTAAGATAGAAGACTTACTTCTGAAGTGACATGTCCTTGGGAATTCAACAAGGACAGATGACTTCTTTGATCAAAGGACTGAGGCCTGGGGCATGCCCTGAGGCGCCCGCCCCCAGATCACAATCTCTGGCTGCCTGTCATTTCACACCCATCTGCAAAAAGCTTTGAAGTGTTGGAACCCAGGGGTTGACTTAAAAGTGTGAGCTGAAATCGTATTGCCCATTCATTACAACAGGTGAAGATATTTAAGTCAAGATTCATGTAGACAGAGCACTTCGCTCCTGTTCCTGTCTAACCTCCTCCTTGTCTGGCAGAGAAACTCTCATCAGTCTCACTGGAAGGCTCCACCCTCTTATATTGACCCAGTGTGGGTCTGGAGATGATTCTTCCTGAGATTCTGGAGTGCCTAGGCAGGGAGTTGTCCCTCCTCGGAACCCAGGTGATCCGGTTGGACAGAACACCGAAGGAAGACCCTTGCAGGCCTGAAACATCTGAATGGTGAGCCTGGGAGACTTTTCATATGATAAATAAATGGTCTCTAAAACCGCCAAGACAATTCCTGTTGATAAACTGTCTTGGGATCTGGCGAGCGAAATTCAGAGGCTTTGGGATTGAAAGATTTGATGAAGGACAGTCATCCATAAAGATCCACGCCCATAGGAAAATATCCTTTTAAGAAACTTTAGATTAGCCGGGCGGTGGTGGCGCACGCCTTTAATCCCAGCACTTGGGAGGCAGAGGCAGGCGGATCTTTGCGAGTTTGAGGCCAGCCTGGTCTACAAAGCGAGTCCAGGACAGCCAGAGCTGTTAAACAGAGAAACCCTGTCTCAAAAAACCAAAAAAAAAAAAAAGAAACTTTAGATTAATGTTAAATGTTTGTATTATAGGTGTTATAGATTAGGTTTTAGAGTTAGGGTTTGGGTTTTATAATTTAGGAACTTTACAGGCAATTGTTAAGTAATTGTTAAGTATTAATAAATATATGCTTGATAAATAAAAATTTACTGTTACATACTGACCACCTAACCAGGTATTAGCCAATGGGCTTGCAGCTGAGGTAGCTTGCACCAATCACTTCCCTGCGCAAGATGCCAAAGGTCAGGTCCTCATTACTCTTTCCCCTAGCTTTGGCATCCGTGGGGGCACCAGCGAAGCCAACATAAGCCTGGGTCTCCAGCGGCTTTGCCAGCCCCGGTTGGATGTAGAATGCATATGAGAAAACTGTAATAGAGTTAAATTACTGAGATTTGGGGTTTATTTGTACAGTCCAAGCCTAATAATCTGTTTTGGCCAATGTAAAATGAGAAACAACACAGATTAATTAACAATACAGTGTAAGTGATCATAGTATTTTAAGTTCAAGAACAGATGGAGGTGGAGACGGGGCATCATAAGTTCAAAGTCATCCTTGGCTACAGAGGGAATTCAAAACAAGCCTGGACTACAGGAGACCCTGTCTCAAAAACAAAACAAAACAAAACACGGGCTAGAAAACAAGTAATTTACACTTGATATTTCAGCATTTCCCATAAATTCATCTTCTCATAATAGTTACAGAACATGGTGGTGATGGGTAAAGAGACAGCAGGCTCTATTTGTACTTGGTGGGCAGGATGAACCATCTCATCTTCCCTTAGAATATCCCGATGTTTCATTTCCTTGTAAACATTCAGTATCTCAGTGAACTCCCCTTCAAGAGAGATGGTCTGTTTCAACCTCAAGGAAACCTGCTTGCAACAGGGGGAGGGGAGAGGGAAAGAAAGAGAGAAAGGAGGGGAGGGAGAAAAGAGAGGAGAGGGGATGAGAGTTGATGGGGGGGAGAGGGGGAGTGGGGATAAAATAAGTATGTAAATTTGTCTTGGTTTCTAATTTCAGGGAGTCTACAAGCCTGATTGCTATTTATCAAGTGCCTGCTGGTACACTAAGCAGAACGGATGTATTTCTAGCCTCGCAGGGTTTGTAGTTGAGTGATGTACCGACAAGTAAACAACAGTAATGGCCGACTGTTTGCTGAGCAGTGAGAGCATTAAGTGCTTACATTGTATCAAGGCATGCACACTTCAAGCCTGGTTTGCAAGTAAGTAGCTGAGGCACAGATGTCTGATAGGTTAGCTAGGGTTACACTGCACACATCAGAACAGGAGTCTCTGTACAGAGTTTTTATGGTTAACATGGCACTCCTGTCCCACCGGTATGGTGACTAGAGATAGGGTGCCTTGGGAGGGTGGAGCAACTTACCCAGCATTGTGGAGTAGGGGGTAGGGAGGTAGGGAGATGAGGGAGTGGGAGATAAGGGGGTTAGTGGAGTGAGGAGTGGAGAGTATGATCTATAGATCAAGTTCCAGGACAGAGAAACCCTGTCTCAAAACACCCCATTCCCCTTCCAAAAAAAAAAAAAAACCCAAAAACCAAAAGCAACAACAAAACCCCCCTAAAAAACCAACAAAACAACTCTACTCCCCTTCCAAAAAACCAAAACCAAAAAAAAACCTGTGATTAGTTGTTGTGGTGTTGTTGTTTGAGGAGGCAGGACCTCAATCACACAGGATAACCTGGAACTAACCAGGATAGCCCTGAACTCGCAGGCTTCATCCTGCCTCAGTCCCCCAAGTTGCTGGATAACAGGCATGAACCACAACATGCAGCCTAGTTTTTAATGTAAACTTGCCACACCACCTAGAATTACCTGAGAAAGGATCACCTATGTTGAGTTTGCCTTTGGGCATGCCAGTGACAGATTTTTTTTTTTTTTTTTCTAAATTGATGTGAGAAGACCTATTTTGTGTGTAGGCAGCACCATTTCCTGGGCCGTATGTGAGTGAAGAGGGCAGGCAGGCAAGCAAGCACGGATATTAGTTACTCTTGCCCATAAATGTGATAATACCAGCTATTTTCTTTCCCCTCAAAGATGGACTATAACCTGGAAGTGTAAGCTCAAAAACTCCTTTCTCTCCGAAGCTGCTTTGGTCAGAGTATTTAAGCATAGTAACAGAGATTATGCCAGGATAAATGACGGTATGGCAGTAAGGAATCCCTATGGAAGTGATGATATCTGAGGGACAGTGGGAAACGGAGTAAAGACAGGAGAAACGTCCAAGGCTGCTGGATCTACTAGGGTAATGGAGGGGTATTAGAGTAGTCGGAGCCAGTGGAAGGGGGAGTCATTAAGCAAGGCTGTAAGGGGCTGGAGCTGGCTTAGTGGTTAAGTGGACTGACTCACTGCTCTTGCAGACCCACATTGGGAGGCTCATAACCGCCTGCAACTCCAGCTCCAGGGAACCCAAAACCCTCTTCTGGCCTCAGAGGGCACCTGCATTCACATGGTGCACATACGTACTCCAAGGCACACCATCTTGTATAGAAGATGAATGAATAAATGCATTTTTAAATGTTTTCTTTGGCTGAAGAGATTGCTCAGTGGCAAGAGCACCTGATGCTCTTCCACAGGAACCAAGTTCTGTTTCTGGCAGCCATATCGGGGAGCTCACAGCCATCTACAACTCCAACTCCATGAAATCTGGCACCATTAGGCTCCTCAGGAACCTGCACTCTTGTGCGCTCAGCCACATGCTGACACATACCTACATATATTTAAAAATAATAACTTTTTTTAATTTTAAGAATTTTTAAAAATTGGTGGTGCTTTCAAGCCCAGCCCCACTGGCATGTTGGTGTTGGTCTGGATGATTCTTTGGGGGTGAATGTATAGGGCGGCTACTCTGTCTATTATTCAGGTCACCGAACCCCTGATCTGTGCTTCCACTAACATCCTCATCCCTACCCAGAGCTGTGATAGCCGTAAACTATCTTGAGACATAGTCCAATATTTAGGAGACAGCGGCACAGAATCTCTCCCAGCACATGGTCTTCAGAGAAGCAGGGTGGATGGCACCAGGGACCCCATTAGAACACACATCCTAGCATGGGGTTCTAAAGAAGGTGATTGAGTTTTTTGGACAAGATGTGAGTATGTGTATAAATTCAGGGCTTAAAAGCTGTGAGACAGGAGAGGGTCCAGGAGAGAAAAGCAAGAATGGATTAAAGTAAAATGAGTGAATAGAGTTTAAAACATCAAAGACTCCCAGCTGTGGAGGCCATGGGGAAGGGGTGGTAGTGTGGCAGGCAGCGGGTGTGGGGGAAAAAGAGTCATTGAGATTTACATAGAATAGAAATGTATGGCAGAGGATGGAAACCCCAGACCAAGGGCTACAGGTAAGGACAGCATATGCTTATGTGTGAGAAAAACTCTCTAGCTACAGATGGGAATGACTGGGCTCTATGTAAGTGACCCAGAGTGTCAAAACTCTCCTGGCCCAAGGGCTTTGAGCCTGCAGCCTCTCCCAGAAACCTCAATTCTGAAACTGCCTTTAAAAAAGAATTATTTTTATTTTACACATATGTGTATGCTTTCTGCATGTTATTATATACACATACATAAGGGTGCTTGTGGAGGCCAGAGGAAGGTGTGAGATG
The DNA here is from genome assembly GCA_907164525.1 of Lophiomys imhausi. NCBI lineage: Eukaryota > Metazoa > Chordata > Mammalia > Rodentia > Muridae > Lophiomys > Lophiomys imhausi. The sequence continues at coordinate 5,191,503 of CAJQZJ010033263.1, forward strand.
TCCTGAAGCTGGAGTTACAGGTGACTGTGAGCTCCCCTATACGGGTGCTGGGCACTGAGCTCTGGTAGAGTACCAAGTGCTGGTCATCTCTGAGCTGTCTCTCCAGCCTCCTGATGAAACAAACAAACAAACAAACAAACAACCCCCCGCAAAAAATAATCCCCAAAACATTTGTGTATGTGTGTGTGTTGTGTATGTGTGTGGTGTGTGTATGAATGGTATGTGGTGTGTGTGTGTGTGGTATGTGTGTGGTGCATGCCATGGTGAGCATGTGTTCAGAGGATAACTATTGGAGTCAGTTCTCTCTTGCTACCATGTAGGTCCTAAGGATTGGACTCAGGTTTTCAGGCGTGGCTGCAGGTGCCTTTTCTTGCTGAGTTACATAATGGGCCCTGGACCTGCTTTTCTACCTTTGCAAACCATAACATCTATTGCTATTAACAGGCCCCCTAGTCCACTTATTTTGTTCCAGGACACAACATCCTGGATATACCAGTGAATGTTTTCCAAACACCAACCCACACCTATAACAATAGCATGGATTTATGACAGTGGTAGGAAAAAATTCATTCCTTGGGTTGTAAGTCAGTCTAACGAACCGGGTCCTAGGAACTATTTTGGGCTTACCTACACACTTCTAAAATACATTTATGCCATGGACAAACTACTTCATGCTCGTTATTTAGACATCCAATTAAAAGGGGTTTCCTTCACTTAATGAGTTTCTTTTTCCACTTCATTGATTAATTTATCATGAACAGTGATCCCCCATTCAATGAATCTAAAAGCCCTTAAGCTCATAAATCACTGTAGGATCTTAGATTCATGGTGGGAGCCAGTGTCTTAAGAGATAAACTAGTCTCTGCCCTCTCTTTGGGTAAAGAAGACCTATTTGTAATCATATCACAGGCAACTTGGCTAAGCTCCAGAGAGACAAGAAACTCAAGGAAATGGAGTCATCTTTCATGTGTGTACATGCGTGTGCACATGTGTGAGTTGGCGCATGTGCTCAGTCATGAGCATGGGTGGCAGACAGAGGACAACCTAGAGTGTCATCCCTCAAACTCCATTCACCTTGCTTTTTTAAATACAAGATTTATTTATTGCCAGGCGTGTTGGCACACTCCTTTAATCCCAACACTTGGGAGGCAGAGGCAGGTGGGCCAGCCTGCTCTGTAGAGTGAGTCTCAGGACAGCCAGGGCTGCAGAGAGACATCCTGTCTTGAGGGGAAAAATAATCATTTATTTTATTTTATATGTATGAAAGTTTTTCCTACATGTATGTATGTATACCACATTCATGCCTGCTGCCTTCAGAGAACTGAAATGAGTGTCAGATTCCCTAGAAATGGAGTTAGGATAGTTATGAGTCACCTTGTGGGTGCCAGCAATCAACCTGGGTCATCTGCAACAGCAACAATTACTCTAAACTGCTGAGCCATCTCCCCGGCCCCCACCTTGTTTTTTGAGGCAGGATCTCTCATTGACCTGGAACCCACCAAGTAGCTCAGCTGGCCGTCCAGAAAGCCTCAGGAATCTACCTGTTTCCCTCTTCCCAGTGCTGAGATCACAAGTGTGTACTGCTTTGCCCCACTTTTCCAAGTGGGTTTTAGGGGGCATCAAACTCAGGTCCTCGTGCTTAACCACCAAGGACTTTATTGAAGGAACTATTAGACCCATGTCTATGCTAAATAGCATGCTTGATATCAATGGCCTCATAACTGAAGTCTAAGCATTATCATATCATAAAACATAGTCGGCACCTTTGGGGTGATAGAGAAGACTAAACGAGAACAGAAGAGGCTACTGAGAAACCATCAGGTTAGTTCTGTGCACTGAGACTACATGGGCCAGAGAACTTTTGCAAATGGCCCCCAGGACATTTGCAGCACTTGCAGCTCCCTTGTGGTGACTTCCTTCCAGAGAGTCATCACCTTGGCACCTGCTGAGTCCCCTCACTCCTTGCTCTCATCTAATTGGCCAAGAGTGGTCTCATGACCCAAGTACTGCCAGGTTCTAAGCTGTAGCAAAATCCTTGGCGAACAGAGACTTCACTGGCCGCCTGGACCAGCAAGACAGTAAGAAAATGTGATTCTCTGCTAATAGACAAATCCTGGCCAGGCATGTCCAACCTGCCACGTAGCCACCCCAAGAGAGCGACGAACACAGCCTACCATGAAACTGTGGACTCACACGAAGCATGATGGGTTTTTGGGAGGTTCCTGTAATTTGTTTTGTAACTAAATGGTGTGGTTCTTTTTCCAGTACAGAAACTTTTCAAGTATTTTTAATGTTTGTTAGTGCATATCATTTATATGTGATAACGGGTTTCATTATGACATCTTGATGTGTTCATACAGTGTATATTGACCATATTCTCCTCCTCCACTACCTTCTCTTGTTCCACCCACTCTGTTGATCCCATTCCTTTTCCAAACTTGTCTTTCTATATCCTTGTCTTTTCTTTGTGGTGGCCCAGTGAGTTTAATTAGAGTTTCTAATAGGAGCACGGGTAAGGGATTACCTACAGGAGTACTGATAGCTTACCAGTGGCTACAGTCCTGAACAAAATGACTCGTCCACTCCCCAGTTACCATTAACTGTGTGTCAATCCTCTGGGTGGATCCTCTGGCCTTGTGAGTACCTCCCCCATAGCTGTCATTACTGTTTATGGCTCTCATGGAGGAGCAGAGTCTCAAGAGCCCCTTCCACTACAGATCTTGAGATGTGGTAATGCCCATCTGTGGCCCATCATTGGCTTCTTCTGTCTTGCAAGGCAATCTACTAAGTCATCAGAACTGTGTGAAATATCTTTGCAGGAGACGAGCTTCCTGTTTGGCTGGCCCTGGGTTTTACTGGGGAAAGTCCAATTCCTTGGATACCATTGTCTCAATAGTTTGATAACCAAAGGGAGGGGCACAATTGCCTCTTTAAAACACCTTCATTTCCACCAGGATGGGTATAGCATGGCCCAGTGTTACCTGGCCACATCTCTGATACTCCCCTACACCCCCATTCTATGCTTTCTCACAGTGCACTGGGTGCTGTTTACTAAATTAGCCAAACCCCCTCACTGCGAGGACTTCATAAATGGTCTCCTCTGTGGGCAATGATCTCCTCTCTCCTCCCAGGTGGACTCCCAGGACACCTGCAGCCCTCATGATAGCACCCATCATCTCGAGTTACATTTATTTTCTTGTGGGTGTTTCCTTCCCTAGGCTGGGGAAGCAAGGCCCTCTTCATCTCTTCCTTTTCCAATGTAGTTATATTGAATACATCTCCTTTTTCTATTTTTTACTATTACACTGTCTGCTTGGTCTATTGAGGTTGAGAAACCAAGTCCAGCTGGTTAGGGCTGCCAGGTCCAGACTCTGACCTGATCAACTTCATTTTTTTTTTTTTTTTTAAAGTAGCAGTCAGGATTTATTTATTTATTTTTCATCAATTTACTTATTTACTTTACAGCCTGATCACAGAGCCCCCCTCCCTCCTCTCCTCCCAGTCCTACCCTCACACACCCTACCCTCACTTTCCCTCCCCTTCTCCTCAGTTAAGGGGAGGTTCCCCATGGATACCCACCCTGGCACATCAAGTTGAGCAGGACTGAGCACATTTTCTCCTACTGAGGTCAGACAAGGAAGACCAGCAATGGGAAAGGGATCCAAAGGCAGGCAATGGAGTCAGAGACAGTGCCCCCACTCCAATTGTTAGGGGACCCACATGAAGAGCAAAATGTACATCTGCTACACATGTGTAGGAGGAGGTCAACTTCATTAAAAACAATAGAAGTTCCAAACTTTCTCAGATCATTACTTTCTTAGTACATCAGCTATTTTTTTCATGGCTCCCAGAGGCTAAAAGGACATCATTTTTTGAGTATTTATGTCCTAACAATTACAGCCTTGTGAGGGAGGAAACCACTTATTGGAAATGGAAAGAAAATTGAGTATTAGCATTTCCTTTCAGCTTATAATTGCTAACAGATAGAAACTCTGTCTGGTGTCACATAATGAATCAGACTTGGGACTGGACTAGAAACCGGCATCCTCATTTGCTGTTCCGTATTGAATTTTGGGTGTCACTTCCTTTTATCACAGCAATCCCAAAGCCTCAGCTTTGTGAAAACATGATGTTATCAAAAGGAAGAGAACTGGGTCAGAGCTGCAATCAAACTACTTCAGGCTATTGACTGGTACAGTAGCTCTCAATGTTGTAGCCACAGTAGTCAGGCTGTGCCAGTACCCTCCAAGTTACATATATCTTGATTTTACAAAGGAGTACTCTAGAATCCAGAGTGGAATACAGGAGCCACACTGTCTCTAAAAGAGACAAAACCCCAAACGGCATTAGTTAGAGGACACAAAACAAGCATTTGCATTAGTAATGACAAGAAATGAAGATTCGTGTCTGTGTTCACATTTGTTTATGATACATGTGCATATATTTTGTATGGTGTATGTATACATGTCTGCATAGGGTGTGTGTGTGTTTGTACATGTGTTTGTGGGGTTTGTTTTTGCATGAGTGCCACAGTGTGTACCTGGAGGACATGGGTGTTGGTCCTTACCTCCCACCTTATTTGAGACAGTGTTTCTTGTCCATCTACTTCAAACACCAGACTATCTGGCCCTCACGCTTCCAGAGATTCTCCAGTGTCCACCTCTTAACTCACCACAGTAGCACTGATGCTACAGATGCATACTACTGTGCCTGGTTTTACCTGAGTTCTTGGGATTTGAACTCAGGTCCTCCCACTTGCACAATAAGCCTTCCATCTTCTGGACTGTGCCCTGAACCCAAGATTCATAAGCATATATAGAAGAGATGAAGCTGTGGAATGTTCCAAGGAAAGGGTGCTACCAAAAGCGAAGGAGATAGTGTGTGCTTGGGTGGGGGTCATCACGAATCATTTATAAATGGTTAGGTTCCCATCGAGGACCATCTGAGTCAAAGAAAGAGCTGGAGGCAAATCTTCCATCTAGTCTTAGACCCAAAGATAGTGACCTCAGTTGACTATTGTGTTCATTTCCTTTGTTATTTTGGTGGTGGTAGTCTGTGTGTGTGTGTGTGTGTGTGTGTGTGTGCCAGAGTGCACACACACACACACACACACACACACACACACACACACAGGAGCATGTGCACATGGAAATTATAGGTCAGCCTCTGATGTCTCCCTCAGTAAGTCTCCACCCAATTAGTTTTTGAGGCAGTCTTTTGCTGAACCCTAAGCTCTTGATTGGCCTAGGTTGACTGGCCATTGAGCTCCAGACATCCTACTCTCTCTGCCTCCCCATCCCCAGCATTGGAATTACAAGTGTGTGCGCACAAGTCATTTTACATGGGTTCTGGCCATCAAACGCAGGTCCATATGTCTGTGTGGCATGCTCTTTACTGACTGACCCATCTCTTTACATTCCTCTAGCACTCTCGAAATTCAGCCCTTGGATTCCAGTAAATTCGTTGTCAAATTCTGGATTTTACAATTGCCACCACAGCAGCAAATATCAAAAAAGACAGAAGAAATGGACAGAGAGAGAGAGAGAGAGAGAGAGAGAGAGAGAGAGAGTCAGCAGGTAGCAAAGATATAAATTACCAGGAATGGAAAGTCCCCCTGGGTGAAAGAGATAAAGGACTGACTGAGTGACCTTTAGTCACTGGGGACAGAGGACTGAATGCAGTCAAAGTCGCTGACTCCAGGAGAAGAAAGGAGAATGGGAACTGGAGAGACAAAAGGACATATTTCTGTCACTCAGAAGGTGGTGCTATTATCGGGTCCCTGCCCCCCACTGCCCTGACTTTGACAGGAATTGTGTCTCTGGGTTGTGGGAGGACTGGGGAGAGACTGGCTCTAGGAAGTGCAGGCAGCTGGCTGTGTGATGAGATTAGAAAGTCACAGAACTCTGCAGCCCTTGGCCAAAAATAACCTCCCTGTGGACTTGCCCCCGAGTCAGCCTGCAAAGTTTGCCACTGGCTCTGTGCCTTCCATTGGAGCACTGGGTCTCCAGGGATCCATTGTTCAAATAGAAAGATGCTATTGTGAAAGGGTAAGGCATTATCCTACCAGGGGTTGTCCAAAATTTAGCCCTGGTTGGTTAACTGTTAGCCAGTAAAATAAAATTAATTGTTGTCTAATAATGTGATCTACTAAATATAACGCTACCTGTCTCTATAGATCAGATTATCCCCAAAATGGGTGGCTTAGGACAATAAAAAATTATTGAGTTGGGAATTTGGGAAAGTGTTCTAATTACTTTCTATTGCTGTGATAAAAAACACCATTACAGGGACAATTTATAGAAATAAGGGTTTATTTGGGGTCTATAATGAGGGGGACAGAATGGCAGCAGAAGGGAGATATGGCAGCTGGAGCTGGCAGTGGAAAGCTGAAGGCTCTCCTATTGAACTGAAAGCATGATATAGAGAACACTGGAAATAACTCAAGTCTTTGATCTGTCAATCTTACCCTCAGTGACTACTTCCTGCCGGAAGTCCACACCTCCAAAACCTCCCCAAACAGCATCACCACCTGGGGGTGACCAGGTATTCAAACTCCCAAGACTATGGCGAAACATCTTATTAAAACTACTGCAGAGGGACATAGTTGGCAGTTCTGGCCCATGATCTCTTATAGGATGCAGTTAAGGCCCCAGGAATGAGAGAGAGAGAGAGAGAGAGAGAGAGAGACTATGATCTAAGATAGACTCTATAAACCTACTGCAGGTGGGCCAATAATGGACAGTCAAGTCTGGATTGTAGGCAGGAGCCTCCTCATGCCCCTAGCTACCTTCTGATTCTTATCCTAGATCCCTCTGGAGAGGAGAATTCAGGCCACGGACTCCTTGCTTGATGCCATCAGCCCCAGATAAGCTTCATGGTAATGAAAAGATGAGAGAGATGAGAGCTCAGTGTGACAATGAGAAACAGCGCCTCTGCTGACCAGTGTTCGTTCCTCCTGGAGGTGACTGACTGTTATTGGCACTGGGTATGTGCAGAGACTTGTCAGACGACCTCCACATTCTTCCTTCTGTGGTGGGAACTGGCTCTTCAGGAACTGGCTCTTCAGGAGCCTCCTAAGCACACCCCACCACTGTTGTGTGTATGTAATGCTTGTGTGGAACTCAGAAGACAACTTTAAGTATTCTTGTCTCCCATCTTGTCTGAGGCAGGGTTTCTTTTTGCCGCCTATACACAGGCTAGCTGGCCTGTAAGCCCCCGACTTGGCCTCCCATCTTGTTGTGGGAATGCTGGGATTACAGATGTGTTACCTTTTCAGGTGTTACATGGGTTCTGGGGACCCAAATTCAGCCCCTTACACTTGTACATACAGCAAACACTTTGTCCACTGACCCCTCTGCCCAGCCCATTTCTTTTCATTTGTTTAAAAACATTTATTTGGGGTGTGTGTGTGCATGTGTGTGTGTGTGTGTGTGTGTGTGTGTGTGTGTGTGTGTGTGTGT
>CAJQZJ010033263.1:5198972-5215025 GCA_907164525.1 Lophiomys imhausi
TGTGTGTGTGTGTGTGTGTGTGTGTGTGTGTGTGTGTGTGTGTGTGTAGGTCACAAGCTGGTGAGAGTCAGCTTTCTTTTTCCACCATGTGAGTCCTGGGGATTGAACCCAGGTTGTCAGGCTTGGAGGCAGATGTCTTTACTTGCTGAGTCATCTTTCTTGTCCTAAAATACAATTGAATATACAAATTTAATGAAGGCCAATTACACATGGTATGTAATTGGTGTGTAGAATGTGTGTAATCGGTGTGGCTTGCTGTTTTATGAGTACTGACACCCTTTTGATGATTTGAGAATATTACCCCACATGTCACCTGAGCATCAGAACAAACCAGCAAGTGGCTTACACTATGAATGTCTTTGATACTTCAGGTTACTTTGCAGAGGACTTCTGTAAGCCCTGCAGCCAACTTCCCATTTTCACAAATGTCTGTGTTATTTCCCTCTTAGTACTACATCTCAAAATCTCTCATTTGCTTACTTCGTTAATATTCTTTCCACGTCATTAGCCTGCTGTGGTTGGGGTGAGGGAATTTATCATTTTTCCCTGCCTATATCCCAGCTTTTGAGACTCTGTATGGCGCACAGCAGGCGTTTGGCAAGTATGGCTGACAGAATGAAGATATGGAAAGCCTTCAAAGCCTGTTGCCAAGTAAAAAGGCGTTACATCATACAGTTCCAACTCTGTGACAGACTGGAAAAGGCAAAACCTCAGAGACATGAAAAAGATCAGTGGTTGCAGACGGTGGATGTGGCTCCATTGGTAGAGTGCTTGCCTAGCATATATGAGGCCCAGGAATCCATCCTCACTCAGCATTGCATAAACAGGGCATGGTGGTGCATGCCTGTAACCCCAGCACTTGGGAGGTGGAGGTGGGGGTGAGGGGGTGTTCATGAGTTCAAAATTATGAGCTGGGAATGTAGCTCAAGGGCAGAGCACTTGTTAAGCATGCACAAAGCCTGGGTCCCATCCTCAGTACCTCAAACCAACCGAACCAAATAGCCAAACAGGGGTCAGTGGGAGCTGGAGATATTCAGTGGAGTGGCTTGCTGCCCTAGTTGGCAACCTAAGTTTGGTTCCCAGCACCAATGTCACCTGCTGCAGGGGTCTGCTAGCCCTCTGCCCTTCATGTGTGTACACACACACACACACACACACACACACACACCGAGAGGGGGAGAGAGAGAGAGAGAGAGAGAGAGAGAGAGAGAGAGAGAATAAACCAGTATTAATCATTTCCATGGACTGAGAACAGGCAGGGAAGTGTATGATCTATGATAAGGCAAGCCTGAAGCCACTAGGGTACCACAAGAGGTATCTCATGAGAGTCTTAGACAATAGAATGTTTTTAGCAGAGGAAGAAGAAAGGGCCTTGAACTTGATTCTGAGCTGGTGAGAGATTCATTTAGACTCTTAAGTGAGTGGCTCTTCCCCTTTCCCAAGAGCCCATAGTTTTCACTGTTTTATTTTATTTTTTTCAAATCCTGTGTCATGGGATGGGATTAAAGTTGTTCATGAGCTGACTTGAAGACAAGGTGGTGACTCCGGGTTGTGCACGTGGTCTCACAAACCTCTCCAAGAGCTTCCATCAGCAGTCAGCTCTAAGGGCCGGTCATCTCAGCTCTCCTCAGGCACCAAAAATACAAACCATTCCAGGAGAAAGTCTTGACTCCAGAGAGGCACATGCATCATACTTAAAAAAAAAAAAAAAAAGCCAAACATAATAATAGTGTGGGACAGCAACAGCGGCACGGGTGTGCAGCTAATTACAGGCAGGGAAGCAGATGGCCGCATGCTCAAGGAACATTCGAGGAAAAGCTTTGCAGAGGAGGCTGGTGAGGACTCTGAGGGGCTCAAGACAGATGGAAGAGAGGCAGCCTTCTCTCCCATGGTGTTTCTCTTCCCCACACCTCCAGAGAAGTTCTCTGAGCAACAGCCACAGCAAAAGGGGGGATGATTCGTCTATCCGCCCCCTCTTGACAACCTGAAGACTGGGAACATTAGAGATGTGCGTCTGGGTCCCAGGGCCCCTGCTGGAGTATTCATGTTCCTGTGTCTCACAGCAAAGAATTCAATCAGGGACACAGGGCTAGAAATAGAAATAAAGACAGTTTATTACAAAAGGGTGGACACTCCCAAGAAGGCCGCAGGATGCTTTCCTGTGGTGGGGAAGCATCTGGCGCTGTTGGGTTGTGACCGCTCCACCAAACAAGCTTGGGAACTGGCTTTCTTGTACGTATGTTTTTCCCTATCTCTCTTTCACCTTGGTTACTATGACAAGTGGCCTTACCCTAGCCCTAAATACTGTGAATAAGTTAGCTTACACTGTTGGGGGGATGAATGGAGAAGATGGAATTAAAGTTTGTCATGACCCAAAGAAAAGGCACTGACTCTGTATTATCTATGTGGCTCCAGTGTAATCATAAGGTTCCTTTTAGAATTACAAATTTCTTAAAATTATATTTATGTGTATATGTGGATCTTTTGCAAAAGCAATATGCACTCTGAACCACTGAGCTGCCTCTCTAGTTCCAGTCATTGGGTTCTTAAATATGGAAGAGAAAGTCTTTCAGAATGTGATTTGAGAAAGGCTCAATCAGCTACCACCAACGCAAAGAGGGAAAGAACCATGAGATAGTACCTATGGATAACATATGCTGTAAATTCCAACACCATGAAGGGAGAGGCAGGTAGATTTTTTGAGTTTAGCCTGCTTGGGGAATTGTAGGCCAGTGAGAGACTCAGTCTCAAAAAGTAAGGTGGGAGCCAGAGAGATGGTTTGCCAAATAAAAGTACTACCTCAAAAATGTAACAACTGAACATGATCCCCAGAACCCACATGGTGGAAGGATAGGACACACACACACACACACACACACACACACACACACACACAGAGAGAGAGAGAGAGGAGAGAGAGAGAGAGAGAGAGAGAGAGAGAGAGAGAGAGAATATAAAATAAGGATTGTGTTGTAGAGTATCTACCAGAGGAGAAAGTCTTAATTAGCTGGCTGAGTTAGTGTTAGGGTTAGTGTCCCTGAACCTTTCTCTGGATGAACTTTTAAGCACAAAAACCATGTACTAGGTTGACATACTTCAGTTAACAAAAACAGTTATCCAGAAGCAGAACTACAGAAGCCAAAACACAAGGTTAGTGCACCTAGAGACTTTTCCAGAACTATGGACTTTGTTGGATTCGGCCTTTGTGTTTTGTTTTGGCAGGTGGTGCTGTCTACATGCTGAGGCTGAATTTTACAGCCTGAATGGTACTTCCACCATGGAGTGAGTTGTGTGAAGGCCTGGGGGTTTACTGAGATCTGGGGACCTATTATAGTTGTACCCGAGTAATGTCCGCCAAGGCTGACCTCTGGTCTCCATATGCACTCAAATGATAATAATCACAACAACAACAATAATAGTTATAATGTTGCTGCTAAGGCTGCTGCTGCTCATAAATAGTATCAGTAGACTTTCTGGAGACTCTACAGAGAATCATCTTGGTCTTGCCCAACTTCTACAGGCCATCCACAGCCTACAATCATCCGAGAGGCGAAGACTCAGTTGAAAGATTGACCATATGAGGTTAGTTTGTGGGCACATCTCTGAGAGGTTGTCTTGATTATTAATACATGCAGCAGGGCCCCGCCCACCGTGGGCAGTACCATTCCTTGGGCAGGTGGTCCTAAACTGTATAAAACAGCATGCGAAAGCATGAACCCGTGAACAAGCAGAGAACAACAAGCCAGCAAGCAGCGTTCCTCCCCAGGTCCTGCCTGAGTTTTCCTCAATGACAGACTATGGTTGGGAAGTGTAAAGCAAACAACCCCTTTCTTTCCCATGTCAACTTTGGGATCAGGATGCTTTATCACAGCAACAGGAAGGAAACTAGGCCAATCACTAATCACAGATGAAGGTACACGGCACAGGCTGGCTCTGGGCTCTGAGATGGCTCAACAGGGAGGAGCTGAGACAAGGGCTCTGGTGTTTGGTTCCCAACGTCTTGAGAGAGGTGACATGAAGCCCAATAAAAGAATGAGAGGGATGTTGGTTTAGCAGGGGTTCTTTGCCTTCCTAATGCAGTTCTTCATGTTGACGTGACCACCCAACCATAAAGTTATTTTCATTGCTACTTCATGTGATTTTGCTACTGTTATGGATCACAGTGTAAATAAATGTCTGTGTTTTCCGATGGTCTGAGGTGACCCTGTAAAGAGTTGTTTGAACTCAAAAGAGGTCATGACCCACACGTTGAGAACCACTGGGCTTAGAGTGGAGGCACTCAGAACGAGCACTGATTATAGGAAAGAGATGCAGGGTCTTGGGCAAAAAGAGAAAGACCTGAGCCTGAAGGTTGAAAGCAGACAGCGAGATGGAATTCAGAGGGAAGGTTGCTGCCCCATTAGAGTATCCTAGGAGTCTGGGATGCTGTAGAGTGGGAGGTGTCTATTCATGCCTTAGAAAGAACTAGATTTGCTTTAGGGCTGGGGAGATGGCTTAGTTCATAAAGTGCTTGCTATACAATCATAAAGAAGACAAGTTCCATCTCTAACAGTAACATTAAAAGCCAGGTGTGGTAGTCACACCTGTAATCCCAGGGGGGACGTGGACACAGGTGAACCTCTGGGGCTCACTGGTTAGCCAGACTGGTCTGCTGAGTAAGCTCCAGGCCAATGAGAAACACTATCTCATAAATAATGTGGGTAACACTTGAGGAATGACAAATGAACTGTAGCCTTTACATGTAGGAGCACAAGTGTGCACCTACACCTGCTACCCACGGGGTGGGGGTGGGGCATTCCCTGAGAGCTCTAACACACATAGTCTCTCCTGTAACTCTGAATGTCTTATAAGCTACAAAACTAAAGCCCTGAGGATTTTTCCAAAAGGCTAATGACCACTGAACGGCATGACAAGTAAGTACAACTTTAAAAATTTAGCAGAAACTCGTTACTAATTCATTCCTAGAATCAGCTTTTTAAAATTCCTCTCCTTGGTGCTCACAAGCTACAGAATCAGATCACTCAAGCTTTTGAATTTTGTCCCCACTGGAAAGGTGACACACACTGGGTCCTAGGCTACTTTTCGTCTTCACCTGCCTCTGTGGAGGAGACAGGCAGGAACAGCATAGGATGGGACCAGGCAACCCCTCCCTACTTTGTGGAAGTGATCCCTGCATACTACCTCAGACATCTGAACCCTAAAGACAGTGTGGCCTGAGGCAGGACAGATAGGATGAGGGGTCATAGTTTCAGCAATTCCATGGGATGCACTTTGTTGTTGGAACCTAGCCTTTAGGTTGGAAATTCTAGAACTAGAGATGAAATCTGTGTTATTTTTCTCTTCTTGCTGCTGCTGCAATAAAAGTGGTCTGAAAAGCAACTTAGTGGAGAAAGGGTTTGTTGGGGGTCACAATTCTAGGTTTCAGTCCATCACTGCTGGGAGGTGATGAATGTGGTAGCCACATCACATCCACAATCAAGAGCAGAGAGCAAGGAATTAATGCATGCCTGCTGGTGCTCAGCTCTTTCTCTGCCTTTACACAGTTCATAATTCCCTTCCTAGGGATTGGTGCCACCTGCAATGGGTGGTTCTTCCCATCTAAGTTTGCTGGGAGCCAAGGCCCATGGAAAATTACTAACCTTCCCTACTTACATTAGGGCCTAAGATACAGGCCTACAGAAAGTTATCAACTCCCCCCCCAAGCTCCCGCCACAGGAGTTAGGTTCTGGTTTCCCGATTACCAGAACAATTCTCAAAAGTCATCTGATTCACCTGATTAGCCTGTGGCCGGTCAGCTGCAACCACGAGATATCCAAGACTTTAGTCTCCTAGCAACCTGCTGACATCTAGCTGACATCCCTGCCTTCTGCTTCCCTACCCCCTACTGAATCTATAACCGACCTTGTTTTCAATAAAAATTTGAGAGCTTGATCACTGGACTTGCTCTTCGTCTCCTTGTCTTTTGTCCCTTCTCTCATTCAGGTCCTTGGCACTCCTCCCGAGTTCCCCGAACCCCTCTGGCCAGGGCATAAGTTAATGTAATCAAAATAATTCCCTACAAACATGCCCACAGGCCAACCTGATCTAGACAGTCCTTTCCATCCCAGCTGATTCTAGATGATGTCAACATAACAAAATAACCATCAGAGTGTCTGTTCTACCCTAACCTTCCATCCCACATGCCACAAGGGGTGCTGAGCACAGGAAGTTGTCTGCTAAGCCCGTTCTGAATTGGGGTTGAAAGTTTATTAAGGTCCTCTCATCCTCCAGGTAGCTGGGCCATAGAGCTCACTTTCCACTGACAGCAGACCTCGCTGAGAACCAGGTTTTAGGAGATGAAGTGGGATCAAGTGGCATCCATTCTAGTCTAGTCTATTAAGGGAACAATTGCAGTTTGAAAACTGTTTGATGGACATTTGCCTTTAGAATATGTTGGGGTTTGTGTTAATTGTGAACTTGATGGAATCTAGAATCACTTGGGGGAAGGACCTATAGCATGCCTGTGGGTGATTATCTTGAATACTATAATTGATGTGCTGACTTACCTTAACTGTGGGTGGGACCACTGTTTGGGCTGGGACCCCGGGCTGTGTACAATGGAGAATGCTGTCTGAGCCCCAGCACGCATTCTAACTCTGGACTGTGGATGCCATGTGGCCAGCTGCTTCAAGCCTGGACTTCTCTACCATTATGAACTCTACCTTGGACGTGAGACAGAATAAACCATTTCTTCCTTAAGTTGCTTTTTACCAGGATAGTTTATCACAGCAACAGGAAAAGAAAGGAAGACAGGACGTCACCCAGTCCCTCAGTGAAGCATATGGTCTGAATTCTAACCATGCCTCTCCATCTTACCTCTGTTCTTCAACACACCCACCCAATGATTTGGGCCTCTGAGTACCCTAGATTCTTTGGAGCTGGTCCTTGCCTCGAATGCCTTCCCTGTAGTATCCTTCCTCACTCCCACCTTTATTGGACAGGGAGGACAGAACAATAGAATGACTGTATAATACAGGGGGGTGATTTATTAGATTCCCCTTCGTGATCTAGATTGGGTAGTCTAACTATTGCTATCTGCATGCTGAGGATCAGAGAACCCCGTAACTACTAAGTCCTTAAAGCTGGAGACCCACCAGTTTCAGTCCGGCACTGAAGGCCTGGGGTAGGGGGTGTATCCCAGAGAGTCACCTGTATTCAGTCTGAATTAGAAATGCAAAGAAACGGGTGTATAATGTCATCAAATGAGAACAGGATGGACACACTCATCAGCAAGAAATGAAGGCAGGCAGGCAACACTGTGTCTCAGATGTCTTTCTGTCTAGGATACTTTGGAACTTGCCTGCCATTCTGGATTAGGGTCTTCCCCCATCACAGGCACACCCAAAGCTGTGTCTCTTGTCAAGTCCAGATCCAACCTTGAGATGAAAGTCACACTGAGTGTCTGGTAAATTTTCATCATTTCCTAAGACTGTTCTATTATTTGTCCTGGAAGACTTTTTCTGACACTCCAAGCTGGCGTAGAGACTCTTTCTTCTCTTGCATTCTGGAGACTGTCACCTGTTGCAGGGACTGGATCCCTCTTCTGACTATCCCCACAGGCATGTAAAATGGCTGGCATGTACTACATTCTCCACAAATGCCCTTTAAATGCATGTCAATAACCACTCCTGCACACTGAGATATTTTATCATGTACAATGCAACATGCTAATAATTGGAAAATGGAATATACTGAAATTGACTTCGTTCTGACTCCAGCTTGAAAGTCAACCTTCCTGAAGGCAAATACAGTTATTCAAATCCCCCCCCCCCGAACCCACAAATAGCTTGGGTAATAGTGGCTTTCATTACACATCAATGTGGTGGATGGCTTGGTGGATGGTATCTTTTGGCAATGACTGAGGAGGACAGTAACATTAAAGAAATAAAATGTAACATAAAGAACAACTCCTCTCAAAGACTCAAATGGCAGGCTTTATCTTTTAGATATACAGATGAAACAATTTGCTGATAATAATTGTGTATCCTGGGTTGGTTAGTCATGAAAACATTATTTTTCCAGGTGGCTTAATAAAGAGTCCCTGTGATGGTTTGCATTGATTCTCAAGTTAACAGCATTAAAATCACCATGGAGACAGACTTCTGGTGTGTCCATGAGGGAATTCCTAGATTTGGTTAACTAAAGAGAGAAGGTCCACCCTAATCATAGGCAATGTCATTCCGTGGGTTGGGAGCACAAACTGGATATAAAATTAGAATCCAATACCAGGCATGATGGTAAACACTTTTAATCTCAGCACTCTGGAGGAAGAGGCAGGCAGATTTCTGTAAGTTTGAGGAAAACCTGGTCTACACAGTTAAGTGTCTGAAAGCCAAGGTGTCAAAGTGAGAACATGTCAATAAATAAATAAATAGAGATGGAAGAGGAGGATGAAAAAAAGAAAAGAAACAAAAAGGTGAACACCAGCATATCTCTCTCTGCTTCCTGACTGCTCATGCAGTGATAGCAGTCCGTCAAGATGGACCACACCCTCAGAATGTGAGCTGACATAGCCCTTCCTTCTTTAGTCTGTTTTTTATCAGGTGTGTTGTCATAGCAACAAGAAAAGGCATGAATACAGTTTCTGAAGCAACTCCTTGGATTTTGGTGTGGTCAAAGAATAAGCCATGGGATATGTAAAAATCCCTTAAAACCACATAGATTGTATTGGTGTGCGATGGTTTAGGAAAAGGGCTTACATGCGTTGGAAGTCTCAAAGATGTGATTCAGAAGGTTATTTAACCGGCAGCATTTTGCCTAAGTGGTGAAAAGCTGTGCCCTTTCTGGAGAAGAAAGACCCTTGGAGAGAAAGGTACTGCTCTGTGGTTTGGGAATCCATGGGAGAGGCCAAGGAAAAGCAATGGCTTGGATTTAAAAGTGATGTGCACACAGCAACGTAGAATATGAATACCTTTGGTGTATGCCCTGCATCCACACACCTTCAAAATCTATGCCTCCTGGAGACTTTCTTCTCAACTCTAGAATCTTGAAGCCCTTCGCTGGGTTTTCTCGGATGGGATGTCAGTCTTGGAGTCTCTCCGGGTTTCTCTTCTCTTCTTGAGGCATGGTCTTGGCTTCAGCCAGAGCTGTGTCAGCATCCTTCTCAGACTCCAGGAGAGAGAACGGATGCCTGAGGTCAGCCTGGGTAGCCACCAAAGCATCCAGGGGTATAATGATTGCCTTGCAACCAGTTATTCTTTTGATAATCATTTTCACGTTGATGAACTCATCGAAGGTGGAGACAGATCACCCCCACTTCAGGAGGCCTTCTCTCTCT
Organism: Lophiomys imhausi; assembly: GCA_907164525.1. NCBI lineage: Eukaryota > Metazoa > Chordata > Mammalia > Rodentia > Muridae > Lophiomys > Lophiomys imhausi. Next base: position 5,208,289 of record CAJQZJ010033263.1, read on the forward strand.
TGTAGTTTTTCTTTCATTAATTGGATGAATTTTCCTCCCTCTAAGCCCCTAAGTGTAGCCAGTGAAAGAATTAAAAAGAGAATTGTTAAGATTAGTTGCAGCGGGGTCTGACCTACTTTAGACCAAACATTCTGGGGAGGAGAGAAGTCCAGCTTTCAACTTTCTGTTTGCTTTATGTCTAAATCCTTCCCTTAGTTCAATAGGGACCAAAGACGTTATTTCATGGAGACTTAAAAGTTTCATTTTCTGCAGCCAATTCTTGACTAATGAGCTTGGTTCTTATTTGAGTGAAGGATATTAAATAAAGGAACTGCCTTTGCTTTTGCATTAAGAAAGGAATGCTAATTTTGCTTTTAAAAATGTCAGGGTAGTAATCTTAGCACTCGCCAATGCTTAATAGGAAGAATAAATGTTTAATTTTCTCTGAGAGTCTTAGACACAGAAAAGGAAGATAGAACTTCAAATGAAAAAAATATTACCTAACAGTGTTGTCGGAGCTTTCTAGAACATTCCCTAAATATATATCTATAGCTGCTTAGGACTAGGGAGGTGACTCAGTTGGTAAAATACTAGCCTTGCAACTGTGAGGGCCTAGTTAGGATTCTCCAGCATCCAGGTAGAAAGCTGCTGTGACAATGGTGATCTCTGTGGTGGTGACGGAGATAGAGGCAGGCAGATCATTTGAAGCTTCAGGGACACTTAGCTTGGCTTACCCGGCAAAGTCTAAGCCTGTAAAGTACGCTTCCTCAAAAACAAAAACAAACAAACCCAAAAGGTGGAAGGTGTCGAAGGATCAATGCCCTAGGTGGTGCTCTGTTGTAGTTATTTTAGCTGTCTGCTTGACACAGCCTAGAGTCATTTGACAAGTGAGTCTCAGGTAAGGGATTTACCAGGTCAGACTGATTGGTAGACATGCCCGTGGGAGATTGTCTTGACTGTTAATCAATGTATGAGGGCCCAGTCTATTGTGGGCAGTACCGTTCCCTGGGCTGGTGGTCCTAAGCTAGCTAAGCACGAGCCTGGGAGCAAGACAGCAAGCAGTATTCCTCTGTTGTTTTTTTCTAAAGTTCCTGCTTTGATTTCCCTCAGTGATATCCTGTGACTTGGAAATATAGCTGAAATAAACCTTTCCTCCCCTAAGTTGCTTTTGATCAGTAACACACACACGCACGCACGCACGCACGCACGCACGCACGCACGCACGCACGCATCCAGGGAGGAGAGAGAGACAGAGACAGAGAAGATACAAGAATCATGAGTTGAAGGCAAGCCTGGGATATACAGTGAGTTCTAGACAAGGACCAGCTTGGGCTACATAGTGCAACCATGTATTTACATATATATTTTTTTTTAATTTAGAAAATCAGCAACAATTAGTTGTCAGGTCTCAAAGAAACTCAGGACAAAAGGCTAACTGTGGTGCCTGTTTAACACACCAAAGCACAGGCTGACACTCAGGCTTTCTGAGCATCACAAGTACCTGTTCCAGAGTCCTGGCTCCTCTCAGCACTTCTCACCCCTCCAACCCAGATCCTTACCCAACCCAAACATCTCCAGCTGGTGAGCTTCGCTTCCCTTCTTTTCCCCCAGCTTCTCCTTCCTACATAACCCTGCCCTTTCAGCCATGGCTTCTCTTTTTTTCCTCTTGGTTCTTCTCTCTCTTGGTCTTCTCTTTGTCCTGGTAGCCCTCCACTCTTGGCTTCTGATCCCCTTTCTCTTCCTCTCTCCCTCCCCCCACCATGGCCCCGGTCTATTGTGCTGGCCATGTTCAATCCACTACTTTCTCTCCCTGCTCTGGACACTCCCAGATGCCTCTGACTGTTCTCGCCCTCATATCTACAATAAAAAGTTTCTCCTTAACCATACCTAGGAGTGGTCATGTCCTCATTTTCATTCATTAGTTTCATTCACTCAGGTGTTTCATTCAAATGTTAACATCCACGGCATCTTCTATGTAGTGATGACAACTGGCAAGCAGACCCAGCTGCTATCAGTAAGTTTGTGAATGTGTGATTAAGAACGCCTTCCGGGAGCCGGGCGGTGGTGGCGCACGCCTTTAATCCCAGCACTTGGGAGGCAGAGGCAGGCGGATCTTTGCGAGTTCAAGGCCAGCCTGGTCTACAAAGCGATTCCAGGACAGCCAGAGCTGTTAAACAGAGAAACCCTGTCTCGAAAAACCAAAAAAAAAAAAAAAAAGAACGCCTTCCGGGGAGGATTTTGGGACTAGGTCATGGGGAATCCTGGGACAGGACTTTCCTTGTGTATGTATAAGCCAAAGGACAAAGTCTTTCCTTTTCTGGTGCTTTTTCTCAGGTATCATTCACATTTTTAAAAAGACAGGATCTCCTACTGGTCTGGAACTCACCAATTAGGATAGAGTGGCTGGCCTGTGGGTAGTCCCAGGAATCCTCCAGTCTTTACCTCCCCAGCTCTGGGATTATAAACTCTCACCACCTCACTGGTTTTTTAATGTGGGTTTCAGGGACTGAACTCACATCCTCATGCTTGCAATGCAAGCTCTTTTACCAGCTGAGCCATAGCCCCAGCCCTCCTTCAGGTTTCTTCTCACTGTCACACAGGGGCTTTCCCGCTTGTGTTTTACCCTCTAGAATTGTTCTGAGCCCAACTCATATATTCCACTATGGCTGTTTTCCTTCTACTTTCATTAGAGTGGCACAACAAACAAACTTTGGAAGAACAGGACACTGGAGAGCCTCTACATACATCTGTGGAATAGCTCACTGTCCTAGATGGCTAAGTGAGTGGGAGAAACCTGGGGAACGCCACAGGCTACATTCCGGAGCATGCAAATTCATTGTCCTGCTACTATAGCCGTGAAGATATCATAAGTGTCTACAACCTGTAGCAAGATGAGAAAGTATTCGTTGAGATCCATGGGGGCTGGGGGCGGGGCTCTTGAGGCCCGCTCCTTCCCAGAGGGGCAATGGGTAACTCCCATGGTGGCTTGGGAAGGATGATACATCATGTTTTTCAGTGGTGTAGCCACCGGCAAGTTGCCCTTGCTCAACTAAAAAAACCTCCCACTCATGTTCATACAAGCAACACTGACTAAAATATAGTGGGACACATGCATATCAAGGTAGTGAAGAAGGGGGAATTGTAGAGAAGAAGGGGTTCAATGGGAAAGGGAGGAGGATAAGGGAAATATAATCAGAGTACATTTTTTATATTCAAGAAATTGTGAAAGAATAAATAAAACTTAAAAATATATCCAAACAACAACATCTGTGGACTATGCCTCCAGGGGATTTGGCATGAACTAGCCAGATGGAGCATGTTCAAATACTGGAAATCTCATCTTGAGATGTATAATCTCATCCTGAGAATGTAAGGTGTGGGACAAAGCTCTCTTGCTGTTTCTGTGCCTGCCTCAGGATCACGTGACACAGCCCCAAGGTGGCTACAGGTGGTCAGTCACGTAAGTCGTCACCTATTATCTTTCCCCATGCAAATAGAGCATCACCAGCATCCTAGGCCCAGCCAATCATACACATTTACCGCCGCCCCCCCCCCCCCCCAACGCCCAAGGTTTATAATGTCCTTGTCATGAAATAAACCACCACCATCTACTCCATCAAAGATCGTCTGAGTCTCGGTGTTTATTCTGGGCAGTGGTAACATTTGGGAAGGAAGGGCCTTTTCCTCCCTGAAGAATTCATTGCTGAACCTTAGGATCTGCCTGGCTAGCCAGGTTCCTGCTGCCAGCAACCCAGGCTCCTCTCTGGGAGGACCAGCTCATGCCTCTGCCTCTGAAGCCACCAGCCAGCCGAACCATCTCTGGAACCCGAGCCTTGGTTGAGGGGCTATTTCCGGAGCCGGCTGTTGCTGGATCCTCAGTAGCCACCACGGAAGCTTGACGAGACCTTGAGCTTCCAGTGCGTATTGGCATGAGGCAACCGTGCTTGTCTGTGGCAGTGAGCCACCAGCTGTTCCCAAAACTGGCTGCACGACCTGTCTGAGTCAGGTTATGCTTCCTCTGTTGCCTGACCCTGTTCTGGAGCTCTGAGCATCCCCTGCCATTTCCGGCAGCCCTGCCAAAAGAGATGACACTGCGTTGTGTCACAGAGAGGGCCCTTCCTTCTTGTATGCTTATTATAGAGTTGTAGCACTTTGTTGTGGAGGAAAAAAAAAATCTATTTTCCCATCTCCCTGGCTGGATAGCATATCCTCTGACACAGATCTTGTTCCTTGTTTTATCCTCTTCTGCCTGGAAACTGCCAGCACCTGAGCCTTCTGGCAGGGACGTGCACACTTCCTGCTTCCCCGGAGACCTGGAACTACAAGAATATAGGAAAAAAAATATATATATGGGAAATGTAGGAGTGATAAGATAAAAGGGTAGATCATTAAATCTGATTTTCAACTTACAGCTACTATTATTCTCAAAATCAGGTTATTTTTTGATACATTGGTATAGAATTTTGTATATTGATTCAGATTTAAGGTTATTTTGATACACATATATGTGTGTTTCAACTCTTATATTAGGTATTGTATCTATACAACTCATTTTAAAATGCAAGGTTTATTTCCAGTCTTTTTTTTATAAGCTGTTATTATAATCCATTTATGATACTGAATAATACAAGTTTATGGTTAGCCAATCAGACTCATAGTCTTATCAGATACTAGTCTAGTTTAGAACCAAATTATGCTTCCTGAGGTAGATAGAAAGATGGATAGATAGATAGATAAATAGATAAATTTTCGAAAACCTCAAAAGCGTACAGAATATGGTATTTAAGGATGTTTTTATTATTTTAAATATTCCTTCACTTAAGACAGTCAGTTCCTGGCAGCACCCATTCTACCTGGAAGGAATCAATGAATATCAAAAAAATATCCATCAGGAGATAATTCCTAATGGGCAAAAATACCCCTGTTCTCTCTCAACAGAAACTATATGGTCCAAAAATGGACCAAAACTTAAATGCAGGAAAGTTGATGGATTAATGCTGCCAGGACAGGGTGGGCAAGTCCTCTTTATCTACTGTATTGTAATTGAATCTGTGTGATATGCTTGGCCAGAAGGCTAAAGGAGATGCTCCAATGGTATTGAGAGATATTTGGGCCTGTCCAGGTGGCAAACTGTCTGTCATTTTTCATTTTGGAAACTGCTTGCCTGCACTTGCTATTTATTTAGGTAATAATTTTATCCCTTCTTAAGTCTCTGATGGGGTTGAAGACTTAATAGATATAGTTTTTCAATTAAGTTGTCTAGGATTTAAGAAGATATATTTAGATATAAATAAAATCTATAGGCTTATAAGTACAGGATATAATAATAGAAAATATTAGTTTCAGAACTTTAGACTCACCAAGATAGGGTAGATAATAGAATATTTTCTCCTAAGTTACCAAATACAAAAGGATTGGACATTATAAATAGACTTGTTACATGGTAATTTTCATCATTGTTTCATATTTGTTCTTCTATATATAGTTTAAAAATAGTCTTTTTCAGGCGTGGTGGTAAATTGGTAAATGCCTTTAATCCCTGCAGAGGCAGGCAGATCACTGTGAGTTTGAGGCCAACCTGGTCTATAAAGTAAGTCCAGGACAGCCAGAGCTACACAGGTAAACCTTGTCTTGAAAAACAACAACAAAAAATCAACAACAAAAACAAACAAACAAACAAAAAAAACCCCAAAAACCCAAACAAAACATTTTTGTTAGACAGAAAAGGAGAACTGTTAGGATGATCTGGAAGACTTATATTTAAATGTTAATTTTTTGCCTCCTTTCTTCCTTACTGTGCACGATATACGTGAGAAAACATGATGCTGTGTGACCTCACCTACTAAGTCATCTCCGATTGGCTGAATAAAGCAGCCTATAGCCTGGACTATAGCCTATAGCAAGGGAGAGAAGAGGGGTGAAAGTTCATGGGCTTGGCAGAGAGGATCACAGGAGGAGGAAGGAGGAGAAGGAAAGCAGAGGCCATGGGCTAACCAGGAGACATGGCAGAGAACAGCTTCCTCTGAGAATTACCCTGATGGAGAGAAACAGCAGACATGGAGTGTATGCAAGTACTATGGGATTTTTAGAAAGTTAGCTTAGAGGATTAATATTTGCCTAGCTTCTGTGCTTGAGGCTTATTAAAATATAACAGGTCTCCAAGTGAGTTTATTTATGGGTGGTGGGTTAAGGATTAACCCTAACTAACCCTGCTGAACTAATAACTTTTTATAAATATTATCTATAATCATTTATAAATATTATTAATCCATGCAACACATGCATGTATATGTAATGTACATATATGTGTATATATACTATATGTTGAATGCATATGTGTATATTCAATCCATATATGTATTCGTATGTACATACATGTATACATATATATTTCCTTATGTGTATGTATTGAATATGTGTATATATACATACACACACATATGTTGAATGTAAGGCTGGGGGAGATCAAGTGAAATTTCTGTCTTGCAAGCATGAGGACCTGAATTTGATTCCTAGAATCCATGCAAAGCAAGCAGGCATGGTGGAGCATGCTCATAATGTCATAGTAGGGAAACAGAGACAGGCAGCCACAATAGCCTGTTAGGTGAGTTCTTAGCCACTGAGAGACTAGGCCTCAAAGAATCAAGATGCCTGAGGAATGATAGGCAAGGTGTCCTTTGGTTTCTGCATGCATATTTATGTATGCACGCGCACACACACACACACACACACACACACACACACACACACACACACAC
>CAJQZJ010033263.1:5215035-5240913 GCA_907164525.1 Lophiomys imhausi
CACACACACACACACACACACACACACACACACACACACACACACACTCATGCTGACTTGAGATACTATGAATGAAAGGCTATTCAGATGGCTTATTGGGCAAAGGTTCAGTCCCTGGGACATGAATGGTAGAAGGAAAGAACCAATTTCTACAAGTTGTCCTCTAGCTTTATGGCATGAATGACTCTACCACATAATGAACAAATTAAAATGTAATAAAACTTTTTAAATGGAAAAAGTTATGGAATGGTTCCCCAAATGAAAAGTATAAAACACACCAAATATGAGAAAAAGCCCACTATATAGTACATATTATTTACGTTTTTAGTAATAGCTGGAAATTCTTGGTAGTCTGAAAAACAACCAGTTGAGGACAGTCACCACCACCTCGTGTTGAGGTCAGGATATGAGAAAGAACTGAAGAGATTTTATACTTTTGTTTCTGAAAAAAGTTCTTATAGTTTAAAAGGATAAAAGGAGCTAGCACCAGAGTCTAGGTCTGAATCCCTCTCCCACCTTCTCTGCTACCTCACAAACTGTTTCTTGGGCCTCCCAGTACATAGTTTCACCTCTAGGGAGATGAAAAAACTTAAACTCACACTAGGGTCTCAGTACTTCGGTTGTTGGCAACCTTCTAAGGCTGGGGTTGGAGATGAAAAAGCCAAACTGACTTTGGGATTTTGTTGTTTTAAATATTTCTTTTAGGGGTTGGAGTGGGAGTCAATAGTTAAGTGCATTTGCTGCTCTTGTACAGAGGACTGGAATTTGGTTCTCAGTGTCCATGCCAGGTGACTCACGGCCACCTGCTAATGTAGCCCTACTCCTCCCCGCCTTCTTTTTAACATTAAAAAAAAAATTATGTGTATGGGTTTTTCACCTTCAAGTTTGTCTGTATGCCACAGGTGTGCCTGGTGCCCATGGAAGCCAAGAGAAGGCATTGGATTCCCCAGGGACTGGAGTTATGATGGTTGTGAGCAGCCATGTGGGTGCTGAGAATTGAACCCTGGTCTTCTGAAGAGTAACCAATGATCCTAACTACTGAGTGATCTCTCCAACCCCCTGAAGATTCTTTTGGAATTTATTTTTATTCATGTGCATGTGCGTGTGTCTATGTCTGTGTGTGTATGTGTGTGTGCATGCAAGAACAGGTGCTTGCAGAGGCCAAAAGAGGATTTTGGGTACCCTAGTCCTAGTTTAGTTTCTGTTGCTGTGATAAACACCATGACTAAGGGCAACTTGGGGAGGAAAAGAAGGCCAGAGTGGTATAAGAAAGCAGGCTGAGCAAGCCATGGATAATAAGCCATGGCAGAATCCCTTGAACAGTATTTAAAAACAATCCACAGCCTTTGAACACTATGCATTCCAAAGACAAAAAAGTCAATTGCTATTGTCCCCCAACATTCCTCTGTTGATTGGCTGTGGTAGTGGTTGGAAGCTTGTCATATGTGGGTGTCTGATTAAAGATATTTTATTAATTTACTCTCTCATATATTACATCCTGACCGCAGTTTCCCCTCCCTCCTCTCGGCTCAATCCCTCCCCCACCCCATCCACTCCTAGAGATTTTTTTTTTTTTGAAGATTTTATTTTGCTTTGTATGTACTTGTAAGTTTCAGTGTATGAGTTTGTGCTCCTGAGTGTTGGAGCCCCCTGGAGCTAGAGTCGCAGTTGGCTGTGAGCTGCTTGATGCTGGCATTGGGAACTGAACTCCAGTCATCCGCAAGAGCAGCAAGTACTCTTCTCTCCAGACCCAGGAATGGCAGTCTTGATTAGGTGGAACAGTAAGTATGAAATTTGGAAGGTGTTTGTAGTGGGAAATAGAGGGAGCTGGGGAAGCATGAGAGTACGTGTGTGTGGTGGCGGAGTTGGGGGCCAGGAGTTAAATGGAAGGGTGTGTGGGGTGGGGTGGCAGAGTTAGGTTGAAAGTTTGAAGGGAGGCAATTCTGAACTTATCTGTAAGCATCTCTGGGCCCTGAGGCCTGAGAAACAAGCTTCACACTGAGAAGAGGAGGCCTTCAAAACAGCAGAGCAGATGGCAGGGGAGGAAAAAACTCCGTGGTCACTTCAGAAATTAATGATTTCTGTAACTCTGGTCTGTCTTTTTCTCCACATGCCGAGTTTTAAAGATATCTGAAATGTCGTAATTATGGCTTGAATGCATAAGAAGACTCAAATCAGGTGGAAACAGAATACAGAGCTATGGAAATTATTATGCAAATTGCTTGGCAGTACTGCAGACCCAGTTCCCAGATTGGCCACTTAACCATTCTTCTGCTGGCTGCTCAGCCTGTTGTGAAATTAAGAATTATCCCAGGCGACTGGTGTACTAGGGGAGAGTGGGTCTCTTCTGGATATAGTTCTTCCACAGGAAGTCCCTGCTGGGGAATTTAATTGTGTTAAGAGTAATATGTATTTTTAATAGTTTGTTTGTGTGCACGAGTTCTCATGACAGCAGAGGCCAGCAGACTGTGTCTGATGCCCTTGGAGCTGGAGTCACAGATAATTGTGAGTCGCCAGATGTGGGTGCCGGAGCCGAACTCAATTCCTCTGTTAGAAAGCACATGTTCTTGACCTGTGAGCCGCCATCTCTCCAGCCCTGCAAATTTAACTTTAACTGGAGGAGAATAAAGTGGAGAATTAAGATTCAGGGAGAGGGAGTAAAACCTACTAGTCCTTTTCTCTCTCACAGGGTTTGTGGAATCCTTTATCACTCTGACACACTTGCCATTTATGTCCCTGGTGTTCTATACTGCCAGATTTATTTTATTGTTGAGGAGGGATAAAGCTGCTTAGGTAATGCTCTAGTCTCTGCTAAATGTATGTAGTGCCCCTGTGTTCATCCCAATGGTGTTGTTCCTGAGTTCTGCAGGCAAACATGTTCACCCTCATTTCATTGAAAAGAAAAAGGTAGGAGCCGTCCACAATCAACCCGAGTGTCTCCATCCTCCAAAAAAAAAAAAAAAAAGCCCAGTTATACAAATTGTGGGGTGGCCGGAAATATCAAGCAGAGTCAACCCCTGCACCAGTGATTTCTGGGATTCTGCGTGTGCATCCACCGGTGTTAGGGATGGTCTACACCTGCTGTTGGTAACCTGAGACAATGCACACTGCTTGGTGAAAGGTCTTGGGTGCAGGTTCAAGAGGGGAACCTTCAGGAAGATTGTTTGGGGGCTAAAAAAATGTTAGTGTAAATTATAAAATTGTGCTTGTTTCTCAGTTTCTCTCTTAACCTGGCTATCACCCCAATAATTGAGACTCTATCATTTTAATATGGCTTTACAACACAATCTTGAGCAGTTTAAGTCTGTTCTTAACCCTCTGTGTTACTCTAACTCCCTCTTTGTTAAAAATCCCCAGTTACTTGCTTTTTAACTCTTTCTTTGCTCCAGCTGACTCTTCCTCATCTCTGCGGGACCTGCGCCTGTGGCTGAATCTCCTACTTCTTTCTCTTTAACTCTTCCTCCTCCTCCTTTGGAGGGCAGGAAGTCCAGCCCTATTCTCTGCCTTGCTCAGTGATTGGCTTTAAGCTGTTTTATTGGCATATCAGGGGACAATAGGGAACAGTGTTTATGCAACACTGAGACAAGAGATTCTCAGAACAAAGATTGCAACCAGATATGGGGAGTACAGAAATCAGCATTTAATTATACAATAACCTCATGCCTACAAAAAGTTTATTAAAAGAGTTGTTTGTGCCACACACACTCAGGCAACAATGTTGGAGAGGCTCTGAGGAGAGTTTAAGCCTGAGCACCTGAGAAAGACAGCATGGTGGGGACTCTGAAAAAGAATCAGGACCCACAAATCATGAATGGAGGCTTTTGTTCTTCTAGCTCTCTGAGGAAGGGATGGTTTCACAGCAGGATCTTCTGTCCAGGTCCAAGACAGAAGGCAGGGAAAGAAATGGGGAGCAGGGTTTGTGGCCATCCACCCCTTTGATGTAAACTCAGTCTCCCAGGTATGAAATCCTGACCCCAGGAAGTGTGTTAACTAGAGACTCTGGGAAGCCTCAGTAGGACGCATCCTGGTATCTGTGAGATGGGAAGATGTCAGATGCAGGGTCTGAGCAGCCCTCTGGTGTGGATTCAAACATCACATTCTTATACTTGGCATAGCATTCCTCCGCCTGGGGAGTACCTCTGTCTTCAGAGAACAGTGTGGCGGTATGCTTTATGGAGAGATTTTGCATCTTATCATCAAGGCCCCAAGCATCGTTGTTTGTAACTAGGCTCATACATTTCTTGTGCACACACCCCTCCCCACAAGGCTCAGAATTCACTGCAGAGGAGAAGGCAGAAAGGCTGTGAGAGGCTGAGGGGCTGGATGATGTCTGCAGCAACGAATATTAGACAGACATGAGAAGACTGTTGCACAGACCCATGATCATGACGATATGCACAGGACCTGAAAGAAGATCAAGCCAAACAAAACCCCAGCATGGATGAGGAAGGGGTTTGTAAAATCCCACCTCCAGCCGAAGAGCTATTGATGATTGATGGCTGCTAGAGGAGGAGGGGTCAGTTTTCTTCAGTGATGCAGTTTCTGAGAGGCTACCCATCTTCCACAAGATGATCCTACCCAAGCACATATGGGTAGCACTAATGGAAGATTTGTAAATACAGTGGGCTTGCAACATGAAGACATACAATTGAGAAGAGAAAGTGGTGGGTGGGGCAGAGAAGGAATTGGAGGGAAAGAAATGGATTTGGTCAAAACACATTATAGGCATGTATGAAATTTTCAAACAATTAAAAAAAATTCTTATGCATTGCAGTTTTCTTTTTCCAAAAAAGTTCAACACCAGATGGTTGAAAAATACCTTTCTATGTTTACATACATTCTGATGGTGTAGGTGAGATTTTTTTTAAGGGCTGGAAATAAATTGGTTTCTTATCAATATTGGTAATTAGCTAAATAAATTGTGTTACAGTTGTACTAGGGAATAACATCCAGACATTAGAAAAAGTGAATTAGAATTATTGTGGTTAACTTGAAGAAATTTGGATTGAAAAAAAAAAAAGACACAAATATAGGTATATGATTTGGTTCTATTTTGTACAACAATGAAATGCCCTAAATAATATAGTGGATATGTATATGTAAAGACACATTTATTGTAGTCTGTGTAAGATTTTAAAAATTAAAAAAAACATGAAATATTCAACTCAGGTTATTACAAAAAAAGGCACCATATGCCTTTTGTCTTTTCTTCATATCTATTCAGCCCATCTTAATTTTTAAATTTTAATTAAAATCAGTATTAGAGAGAGGAGACAGAGAGAGGGAGAGAGCGAGAAAGAGAGTTGGGGGAATGTGTGTGGAGGTCAGATGACAACTCAGGACTCAGATCTTTCTTTCTAGCCTTACATTGGTCCAAGGATCGAAGTCAGGTCCCCAGGTTTACATAGCAAATGCCTTTATTGAACGACCCCTCACGATGATCCCTTATATTTTGTAATCTAAAACAGTTTTTACTACTGTTTTACTTAATTTTAGCACCATTTCACACTCCTGCTCATAAAGTGTGCATCTCTATGTAGCCAATGTTCGTTATTTTCTACCTTTTGACTGGAGGTCATTAAAGCACTTATGGGTCTGATGCCTTTTTTCCTAAGGATTAGTAATGTTAAGCATTTTTTTCAGTGTGTGTGTGTGTAGACATGCAGAGGTGGCGGTCCAGTTATATATGGAGGTCTGAGGTCAACTCAGATGTCATTTCTCAGGAGCTGTTCATCACAATATTTCAGACAGTCTCTCCCTGGCCTCACCAAGTACACCAGGCTGAGTGGCCAGGGAATCCCAGGGATCCTCTTGTCTCCATCTCTCCAGCAATTAGATTTAAATCTCAATTATATTTAAAGATTCTGTGCTGTCTTTTTTTTTAAATCTAGGTTTTAGACTACTCATGTTTTCAAGGCAAGTACTTTACTGATTGAAGCATCTCCCTAGATGCTCACTGTCTGATGCCACTGTCTGGAGTGTCTGCTGCCAGGAAGCAGCTTTCAGTTGTCACCAACAGGTGACCAAAAACCTTGGGAACAGATATATTAATGGTCTCTTTTCCCCATTGACACATATTCCTCCTGAGTTGTGCTCAGAAATAAACCCACCAAACCAACCAACCAACCAACCACCCATCACCACCCCACCACCACCACCACCACCACCACCAACAGCAACAACAAACCAAACCAAACAACCAAACAAAAAACCCCAACAGCTCTCTCCGAGAAGTACACGCCAAATCTCTGGTACATAGGGATGTTAAGATTTGGTTTTAAAAAATTGCAGATGGGATTAAATTCAGGATTCTGAAATGAAGACATTATCTCAGATTATCTGGGTTGCTCTAGACCCAATACCAAGTGACTTTAAAAAGATGATCTATTTTAGGGTAGTTTTACAGCCACAGTAACATGGAGAGGAAGACTCAGAAGCAACTTGAATCTACCCTTGCCTTCATTCCTGCACAGCATTTTTCATTAACCACAACCCCATGTGCTACTCTTGGGAAAACTATCAATCATCATCCACAGATCCTTGTAACCCAAAGTCCATAGCTTACACTTACATCTAGTCTTTGTGCTTCCTAAGGATGTGCAGAAGTTTATAATATGCATCTACCATTGTCTTGTACTATAGAAGGTTTCACTAACCTAAAAACCCCATGCAGTCTGCTAGTCTACCTGATCACCCTTCCTGATCCTAACGTCCTAGTGACCACTAGTTTGTTTTTGTTTTGTTTTTAACGTGTATGTGTGTGTGTCAGGGTACGGGACAGTGGGTGTATATGTGTGCATGTACCTATGGAGGTCAGAGGTCAACACTGAATATTATTGTTAAGCATTTTTTTTTCCAGAGGAGTCACCTATGTCTACCCAGAATTCAGTGATTGTGCTAGGCTGACTGGCCAGTGAGGCCCAGGGGTCTCCCTGTCTCTGCCTCCTCAGGGATTACTACTATGGGATTGCTACTATGCCTAGTTTATGTTGCACTGGGGATTGAACCTAGCACTCTGTGCTAGGCCAGTACCCTACTAACAGAGTCATAACTCAAGACTTATGATATTTAATGTTTAAGAAGTCTAATTTACATTTTCTTTTTAATTTTTCTTCTTTCCTTCCTTTCTTTTATTTTCCTTTTTCTTTCCTTTCTTCTTTCCTGCCTATCTTTCATGGATTATCCTTTGATATATAAAAACCACCATTACTGTAATAATTTTGACTGTTAACCTGACACAACCTAGAATAGTCTGAGAAGAGAGTCTTAGGGAATATCTACATTGTGTTGTCCCTGGAGCATGTCTGTTGAGGATTTCCCATTGTGGGTGGCACTGTTCCATAGGTGTGTGTGTGGGGGGGGTCCTGGACAGGATGAATAGGGAGTATGCTGTGAGCCACACTAGCATGCATGTGGTTATTTTTGTCTGCTCTTGACTGTGGGTATGAGGTCACTAGCTGCTTTGGGTTCCAGCTGCCTTGATTTCCTTGCATCATTGGACTGTAACCTGGAATTGTGAATTAAAACAAACCCTTTCTCTCCTAAGTTGCTTTTGTAAGTGTATTTTTATCATAGCAACAGGAACGAAATAGGATAATCGCCCATGTGACATCATCCTGAGTCTTTTCTATTTTGTCTCCTGACAGTTCAGTGTCATGTTTAAATATAAGACCTGTTGTCCATACTGAGTTAAGAATTGGGAGTCTGTTTGTTTGGCATGGGAATATCCAGTTGCTCAACAGAGTTCGTTGACTGTCTTTTTTCCATTGTATTGCCTTTCTGTTTTGCTGGCCATCAGTTGACCATGTTTTTGGGACTCTATTTCTGGGCTTTCTATTATGCTCCATTGATCTGCTTGTGTATTCTTTCTCTAGTACCATAATGTCTTGATTACTGTAGCTTATATAGTATGTCTTAAAGTTAAACGATATCATCATTTCATCAACGTTGGTTTTTAAAAGTTTTTAAAATTTTAAACGCAATTATATAACTTCCCCTTCCTCTTTACAGCCCTGTAACTCCTACTTGTTGTCTCTCACATTCATAGCCTCTTTTTCTCTGATCATTTTTTACATGTAGATATATATTTCTAAATACATAAATATAATCTGATCAGTCTGTATAATGTTATTTGTTTGTATATGATTTCAGGGATGGCAACTTGTTATTGGATAATCAATTTGGGGACTCTTCCCTGTAGAGTCTCTCCTGAGATGTCCTCTGCTGTGTTAGCAGGTTTGTTGGTTTCATTCTTGTTCAAGATTTGCTCAGGCAGCCATATTGCTGAGATTTTGTAGGAAACACTGTCTCACAGAAGGAAATTCTGTTCCCGTGTCCCTTACAACTTTCTTCCTCCTCTTCCTCAATATTCCCTGAGTCTTAGGAGAAGAAAGCACATTACTGATGTGTCGTTGGGGCTGAGCAATCCGCAGTCACTTGTTCTCTGTATTTTGATCCTTGTGGTTTTCTGTAATGATCTCCAGCTGTTGCAAAGAGAAAGCGAAATTTCTTTGTTGAGCGATGAGAGCCGCTACACCTATCTGTGGTATAAGGATAAATAACTAGAACAAAGTTAGGAATTATGCTGGTTTAGGAAAGTAGTGGTAGAATTCTCTAGAATTCATGAACTCATTAGCCCTGGATGGTTGACTAGGTTTTCAGTACCAGGCACGATTTTTCTCTTGTTGAGTGGGTCTTAAGTCATATTAGAGAGTTGTTGGTTACTACAAAGAGATGAGTGCCACTACTGGACCCTTGGGTAGTATAATATTTTGGGTATATTATATAGTTCATAGGTGTCATAATTAGGTAGGACTATTGGTTGCCTCTTTCCCTTTGAAGCATGCATGCATTTTCTGCTACCATGAAAGTTCTTTTTTTCAAAGATGATTTCTTTTTAAAATATGTGTATGTATGTCTACATCTGTGTGAGAGTATGTACACATAAGAACAGATGCGAGCAGAAGCTAGAAGAGGGTTCATATATATATCTTGGTTCTGGAGTTTCAGGTGGTTGTGAGCCCCAATATGGGTGTTGAGAACAAAACTTGAGTCCTCTGCAGGAGGGGTATATGTTCTTAACCTCAGAACCATCTCTCTTGCAACTTTATTCTCATCTTGTAACATCGTACATTCAATTCTAGGTATTTTGTTCTCCATGTAAACTTTGGAGCCAGCTGGTTAATAGTCACCAATTGTAATATTTTGATTGGAGTCACATTGACGCTACAGGTCAAGTGGGAGGAACCATCATCTTGACTAATTAATCTTCCTATCCATGAATATTGACTATCATTAGTTCTTTGATTTCTTTCATCAGAGTTTGTGGTTTTCTTTCTGTAGATCATGTGCATTTAATGGCTCTTCATTTCATAATAAGCACTTTGGGTTTTTTTTGGAATGTTAATATAAACAGAACTGGATTTTTTTCATCATTAGGAGGGAATTTCATTTTAAAAGTGTTGTCTTAAACTACAAGGATGACAGTTAAACATCACAACTAAACATGCCAGAGGAGAAGCCATGTTGTCAGAATGCCCACTTAACCCTCCCCCAGTCACCTCAAACCCACCCTTTACTGCCCTTTTATACCCTCCTTTTTTTCTTTTTCTTAAACAAGAGAAAGTAGACAGATACATGTTGGTAAATGCTAACTGTCTGTCTTCACATAGAGACACAGTAAAATCTCTGAGCCCAATCTACAGAGAAAGGAAAAAAGCTAGAATTCTATGCACTACTACACAGGGACCCAGTACCCTCAGGCCTCCTAGAATTGGATTTTTAATTTCAAATTCTACTTGCTTGCTACTGGTATCTAGTGAAGCAATCATTTTTTTGCCAATCAACCTCCATATTTTTGTGATTTCCCAGTTATCTTTCTATCATTGACTTCAGTATAATTGCATTATAGTCTGAGAGGATAGGTTGTGTTTTCTCTTCTTTTCCACTTACAGAGCACATTTAATGCATCTGAATGTGGTCTGCTTTATTGAATGTCCCATATGAGCTTGAGAAAAATGCAGACTCTGTTATTGTTGTGAAGTTAGCTGCAGATGCTGATTGATGGTGCTATTGAGTTCAACTGTGCCTTTACTAGTATTTTAGTTTCTGTTCATTTTTGACAGAGGGATGTTGAAACATGGAGCTATCATGGTGGATATATCTATTTCCCCCTAGAGTCTGTTGGATTTTGCTTCACACACACACACACACACACACACACACACACACACACACAGAGATACACACACGGACACATACAGACACAGACACACACACAGATACACACACAGACACATACAGACACAGACACACACACACACACACACACACACACACACACACACACAAATGATCTTATGTAGCTCAGGCTGGATCCTCCTGCCTGTACCTCATTAGTGCTAGGATTGTAGACAGGTATTTGCCACCAGCAGTTTTCCCACTGGTCAAGGGTCAGCACGCAGGTGTACTAGCCCCAGCTGAGTCTAAGAGCCTCCATCTACTTCAAGCAGCTTATTTGAAAGTGTCTCCTGTAGAGGCTGGCTCAGCTCTTCAGACGGTCAGACTCCCCAGAGAAGGACCTGGGGCTGTGCTCTCGGGATTGGAGGAAGCTTCAGATTGTCCCATACTTTAAAGTAGGCTTTGAATTTTGGAAGATGGAGAAAGGTTTCTAATTTGAAGAACAGGAAGTCACTCCTTGCACAGTGGAAGTTTGCAGAAGTTTATAAGCATGAAGGATTGGAAAATGTATTCTAAAAGATTGGTGAAGCACATCCAACTCCTGAAATGACAGCAATATCAGGTGTGGTTAAAGCTTGACTTTGTAGATGAAGGAAATTTCCCACTGGAGAAAAATGAATGTGAGTTGGTATTTAACACTTGGTCAAACAAGCAAGGAACATTAAACATTCTATTATCTATCTATCTATCTATCTATCTATCTATCTATCTATCTATGATCTATCTATCATCCAGCTACATATAATCTAATATCTATCATCATCTATCTGTTTATCTACCTATCTATCATCTATCTATGATATATCTATAGTCTATCTCCTATCTATATATAGTCTAATATCTATTTATTTATCATCTATCTTTCTATCTATCCACCTATCATCTATCTATCTATCTATCTATCTATCTATCTATCTATCTATCTATCTATCTATCTATCTATTGTCTGTCTATCTATCCACCTATCTATCTATAATCTAATATCTATTTTTCTATCTACAGGATTTCATGTAGCCCAGGCTGGGTTTGAACTTACTTTGTAGCTGAGGATGACCTTGAACTTCTGATCCTCCTGCCTCTACCTCCTAAAGGCTAGGATTAACAGACATGCACTACCACACCTTGCTTATGCAGGACTAAATATCCGACTCAGGCCGTCCTGCATGCTACTGAAGCAGTCTACTAACTGAGCTATAGCCCCAGCCCTAATGCTTCTACACATTCTCATTCACTATTGAACGCTATGATTTCCATGTTGAACCTCTCTTTGCTACATCTCCTTGTCCCCATACTCCCCAGTCTCTTTAGCCTGGCCTTCCTGTCGTCACCCATTCTTTCTCTTTGCTGCGAGCCTCCTCTTCTCCCATCAAGAACAGCTTCTCAGGAGCATGAGACTGCTATGAGAGGCAGTGTCAATGGTGCTGGGCTCTGGAAAGGAGTTCTTGATGTTTATCAACACTTGTGATTAAAAAAAAAAAAAAAAACTTTCTTCTGGGGCTGGAGAGTTGGCTCAGCCATTAAGAGCACTTGCAGAGGACCCAGGCCTGATTTCCAGCACCTACATGGTGGCTTATAACCATCTGAAACTCCAGCCTTAGGGGATCTAATGCTTTCTTCTGATCTCCAAAAGCAACAGGCATGCACATGTGCACAGGCATACATGCAGGCACAACCCTCGTACATGTAAAATACTAAAAACAAAACAAAACAAAACAGTTGATTCTCTCCCAGAGGACCCAGACTTGATGGCCAGCAGCTGTATCAATTGGCCAATGATGCCTGTAATTCCAGCTCCAGGGTACCTGATGCCACCTTCTGGCCTCTGTGGGCACCTGCATACTCACGCTTGCATACACACACGCACACACACATGCACACGCACACACACACATGCACACACACACACATTTTCTCACAATTCATGTGGGCATAGAGAGAGTTGGGGGACTGTGCAAGGATGGAATAAACTGGCAGTCAAGGTGAAGAAGGCTGGATGTTTCAAATTCCTAAGATTGAGAGGTTACTTAGATATTTATGTAATTTGGGGATACATAGCATCCTTAGATTGCCCAGTCTTGCAGAACTGATTGTATAACAGGTATTATTCCATGTAAAAAAAACATTTGAAGATGTACATGGTATCAACATACCCAGGGGTGTGCCTAAATTTTCTAACTACTCTTCTGGTGACCTTGGACTTTGAAACATGTGCTAGAGTTTATTGTTTCTTTATTGGACATGAAACACCTCTAAGATAACATATATTTTGAACCAACAGCAATTTTGGTTCCTGTAACTGCAGGAACACAGGCTTTTCCTAGGGGAAAAGACTGTTGAGGAGAAATGGACTTTTGATTGCAAGGCATCTCTGGTAGGAGGCATTGAGCTCTGTTTAGTAGCTATAGTTTCTTTTCCTTTCTTTCTTTTTTCTTTTGAAAGGTGACATGTGATTTATTAGATGGCTGTAACCTAGAGTGTTTATTTCAAAACAGAACATGTGCAGTTGTTGAGTGGCCAGTTACTGCTTTTAGGGACCTTTCTCACAGCATGGCTTCCCCAGAGGTGGCCACGGACAGCCAGGGTGACAGTGCTGTCTGTGAGGGCCAGGCTGGATCTCAGTGGCTGGGAGATGTGTCTACAGGGCTGTTCCCCCAGTACAGTGGTTCTTGGTGATGCCACCTCCTGGGATCCTGAAACAGAATAGGATGCTCCACCTACAATCTGAAATTGTCTGTTTTTATTACTTCAGCTACCTGTGGCAACCTGAACAAATCATTCACCCCTGGAGGTTTTGGGAATTTTTCCATGTAAAATAAGGAATTGTGATGGCAGCTACCATAACCAGGGGAGGTTCAGTTCAAACACATTTTCAAGGCGTTGGCTTCAGCTAAGCTGTTCAGCTGTCCCTTCCCCATTGTCCAGTTCCCTGTGTGTATGCCTCCCTTGCATGTAGGTTCCTTGAGCGTGCCCTGGAACATGTGCATTGGCTCCCATCACCCAGCCCAAGACATTCTACTAATTCTTCATTAGAGTGTAGGAGACCATTAATGATTGCCAATTGTTTTAAACCTTTTCTTTGAGAGATATTTTTTATTGAAAAATTTTTGTTATGTGAATTTCACATCATGCACCCTGTTCCCTCTCATCTCCCAGCTCCCCTCAGATCCACCCTCCACCCAGCATAATAAAATAAAATCTAATTGTGGAAACTGCAGTGTGTCCCACAATATTCCCTTTTGTCCACACATTTTGCTTGCAAATGTTCATTAAAATGACTCCTTGGTCTGGTACAAGGTCTCTGTTTCTGCTACTTGGTCAATACTGGAACCTCACTGGAGCTCCTCTCAGATATGCTGTACCTGTCCTGTGTCATAGAGATCCTGTAATTTTGGGTCCGTGGAACTGGTCTCTTCTTGCACTCCAGCAGTTCATCCAAGGGGTAGATGTTGGGGTGGGCCAACTCAAAGACCTGGTTCTGGACCTGCAACCCCTACTTACAGGGCTGGTTCTACTATGGAAAGGGAAGCCCTGGTTCTCCTGCAACCCTTACTTGCAGGGCTGGTTCTACTATGGAAAGGTTAAGGGCCTGCTCTTCCAAGAGCAGCAGCATGTGAGGGGCAGGGACAGCTCTCTTGCTCTTGTGACACCATTTGGGCCAGATCTCCTGTTGACCAATAGTGGTGAAGGCAAAAGGGAGGGGAGGGGATCTCTCCCTAGCCAACACTACCACATAGCAGACAGAAGGCAGAGCTGGCTCTCCCACACTCAAACCCTCAGGGCTGCCTCACCCAAAACTCCCATGTCCAGAACCAGCTGTAGTGTGCTACCCAGGCAAGGTGCAGGGCCTGCTCTCCTGAGTGCTATAGCCTGTGAGGGGCAGGGACAGCTCTCCTGCTCTTGTGACCCCAGTTGGGAGATTTTTTGTTTGTTTGTTTGTTTTTGGTTTTGGTTTTTTGAGACAGGGTTTCTCTGAATATCTCTGGCTGTCCTGGACTCGCTTTGTAGACCAGGCTGGCCTTGAACTCACAAAGATCCGCCTGCCTCTGCCTCCCAAGTGCTGGGATTAAAGGTGTGCGCCACCACCGCCCGGCTGGGAGATATTTTTAAGCTGTGTAGTTGTAGAATAAGGAACACAGAGAGCTCCTCTGGGCATTTAAAAAATGTGTTCATGAAAGTATAGGTGTACACATGTGTGCACACTTGTGCATAGAGCCGAGAGGCCAATCTTCACTGCTGCTCCTCAGGAACCATCTACCTTGTTGTTGTTGCTTGTTTTTCTTTGTGTTTTTCTTTTTGAGACGCTGGCTTGGAATTCACCAGTCCAGCTAGGACGAATCATCCTGTCCACACTTCCCCAGTGCTAGGATTACACGAGTCCACCACCACACTCAGGTTTTTTTTCACATGGGTTCTAGGAATCGAATTCAGGTTCTTATGATTGCAAAGCAAGCACTTTCACAGCTGAACCATATCACCAGCCCTGTTCCCTGTTCCTGTGAGCTTTTTGTCCAACTTCCATAGCAGTAACTTATAGACCCACCATCATTGGTTATTATTTTACAACACAAGAGACCCTATTCCTGCTCCCCTCTCCCATAGAGGCTCCAGAAATCACATTCAGATCCTTAAAACACCTAAAAGCAAAGGACACTGTCCTTGCAATGCAAGAGTGAGAAGCTGGGGTGACTGCACGAGTTCCCTAGTTCCTAATACGGACCTGAAGTCTTTACATGATACAAGCAGGCATTAAAATACAGTCCCCTTCTCAGCCTGGTGATACGTCTCATTGGGGTTAAGGTACTTGCTGCCAAGCTGACAACCTGAATTCCACCTCTTGAAAGTACATGGTGGAAAGATAAAACAGAGTCTGACTCTCTTCAAGTTGTCCTCCGGCTTCTGCACACATAGTGGCATGTGACACACACACACACAGAGTCATGAAAACACAAACAAATAATAAAGCTAATAAAAATCTAGTAAAATGGGTTGTTTATTCATTTAGAGGCAGCAAATAGCTCATGGATGCTTATATTTGCTTATTATTCCTCTGTGTAGTAGAGATGGGGTTGGATGAGTTGATATTTCTCCACTCATATGCCCGACTCTACCATACAAGGAAACCACAAGTCAGGGGAGAAATGGGGAGCACTGAGACATGAGGGGGGATTGAAGATTTCACTTTTATTCTGCAGACGGCCTTTGAGGTCCTGAACTTGGCAAGCCACTCTCAGAATTTCCTGATTTGTACAATGAAGGTGGGGGGGAGGGAGACTTAGAGGTGCAGAGTGGTCTCAGTCTATGGAAGTCATTGTAGTCATTTGGCCTCCCTGAGAAGCTGGCTCTGAGAACTGGAGAAGCTTCACCTTGTTGCTCGGGAAGGTGAAGGATTGGGAGTGACACGGAGTCAAGGGAGTTGTAGAAGCAGGATGGGGCTGAGGGAGCAGTGGAGGTCCAGTAACAGCTTGGACCAACCTCACTGGAGAATGCTGGAGTGAGTGCAGGGAACTGGAATACCAGAGTTTGTGCAGCTTGTCACTTACAGATGCCAAGACGATGAGCAGAGCTGGGAATCTTTAAAACGGGGCTTTATTTGGAGAGCTGGCAATCTGAGCTGACGGCAGATTAGCATCCAAGAGCTGTGTTTTATACCTCATCTCACTTGGCAGATTCTAGAGAGAGAAGTGGGTAGGGTAAAGACTGTCAATCATTCTGTCAAGTCTGGAGTTTAGTACCATGCCCCATCAGGTGGTCAGCAGGGTCCTGAGATTTGTGATGATCTTCAACTCCTTCTTCGTTCTTTGAGTTCAGTTATTATATTCTGACGTCAACCTTGTGTTCCTTCATGAACATCTGGCCAGGAGTGGTTAACTCAGAACAAACAAACCACTCACACTGAGCATGTGCCGGGGCGGTCACAGCACGCAGGTGTGGATTCCTTTCTCAGTATGGAGGATATGTACATATTCATAATGCACAATATGAGTTATTGCTCTATCCTTACTATCCACTTTTTCCTGTTTACTTTTTTGTGTAGCATCTAGTATGGAAAGAACATTCAAGGGCCACACCCAACAGCATGATTACCCCAGGGTGGCTGGGCTCCTGAGCTGGTAGCTCTCAGTGAGAGTCTCTGTGGCTGAATGATAATGGCTTCACGTATGGCTCACCTGGAAAACCAGTCACCGTGTCCCCACTATACAAAAGCAGGAGGTAGCTAGCTATTAGCAAACAGAAAGATGGAAAAAAAATTGGACATTACCTTCATAGGGATAGTAGAAGGTTGTGGTACTCAGATTTCATTATGCAGAAGAAGAAAAAGGAGTCAGGGACTCAGCCAACCAAAGTCAAATAATAAGGTCACATCTAAACAAGTCTTTGTCCTTGTCTCCATTCTCCCTAGGATGGGACCATACTCTGCTTAACAGAGTGGTTACAAGTTGTTTTGAGAATGCCACATGCTAACCTCAGCCACTGTTACAGGGGCCTGGAGCCCATTCCTTTCTTTTTTAAGTACTTACAGTTTAATTGACTTGTTTTATTTTATTTTGGCAGGTATGTTTGTGTATGCATATACCTGTTCTGTGTATGCATGCGTATGCACATGTATGTATGTAGAGGTCATAGATCGACTTTGGGTGTTTTTCCTCAGGTCCTGTCCTCCTTGTTTTTTGAGATAAAGCTTCCACTGGAACTTGAGGCTCTGTCAGTGAGTCCTAGGAATCCACCTGTCTCTGTCTCACCTGCACTGAGGTTACAGGCAAATGCCAATTCCCTTGGCTTTTCTTCTTTTTAGAGATCCAACTCGGGCATGGTTCTGACAATTTTATTCCCCAGAGCCTTTAACCTTTCAAAGTGGTACTCATCTTTCCTGCTGGCTATAGACTGTCTAGAGAACTTGCTTCAGGGAGAAAAAAATTCTTTTTGGTGTCTGTTTCGAAATAGGAAATGGTAAATGTTAGGATTAGACTCGGTGCTGCCTGTGACTTAATGACCTTAGCCATCTGGGAAATCCATCAATTCACCGACCATAATCAGGACTGACAGAGCACAGAACTAAGCCAGAGAGCATAAAGACGTGCCACCTCCTTGGAGTCACAAAGCTTATCTGCAGAGGTCACTGGGTTCTAGCCCAGGGAGACACACACACACACACACACACACACACACACACACACACAGCCAGCAAGTGAACTTCCTCTCTGTCCTGCTGAGAGGGGGCCTTAGGGCTTGGCAGCATTTGAGGGGTGCATTGTGAAGAATAGGGGAGAAAAATTCCACAAGCATGTTATCTTGGGCCAGCAGCAAGATGGCTGAGCACGTCAAAGGTGCTTGCCACCAAACCTGACCACCCTAGTTCCATCCCCATGCCCCACAAACTCCCCAAGTTGTCTTCTGACCTCTCCATGGCATGCCCCTCCCCCAATAGATGTAAAAAGTTTTTTAAACGAGTGAGAAATCTAAAAGGGAAAGAAAGTTAGAAGAAAGAAACAATGTGTCTTATCTTGTTCCATTCACAGAGGACAGCAACGGGTGAGTCCTGGAGCTGAACATCTGTCTCTGATAGTCCATCTTTGTTTGTTTCCCTCCAAACGGTCCCCTCCCATCAGGCTTTGTGGTTCAGACTAATGCTCTCTGTGTTCCTTGGAAATTTAATGAGAGCTTCAAATCTTCTGTCATTTGTATTTCTAGGTCTTATCTCTACACAGTGTGTTAATATGGAAATTAATTTTGTGCTCATCAGATAGGGAAATGCATTGTCAAGGCACAGGTCTTTTAGCATTATAGGAAGTTCTTCCCACCATGTCTCTGGAAGCTGAGCACTTAATAACATCCAAACAGGGGAGAATTATTTTGCTGCAGATCCTAGGGATGGTCTTGAAGCTGGAGAAGAGATTTTTTGAGCCCAGGTGAGACTCAGCCTTACTTGCTCAGTCTCCATTCCCAGCCCCTTTGCCTGTGTACCACCAGCACATCTTATAATTTAATTGGCTTCTAGAAGTTTCCTTAATGCATCTTACTTTCTTAAGTTGGACATATTCCTTTGTCTTACCTACTTCTCCTGAGAAACATCTACTTCACAGGTTTTTTGTTTGTTTGTTGTTGTTGTTGCTTTTTTTGAGACAGGGACTCACATAGTCCAGTGTGGTGGTTTGAATGAGAATGACTCCCATAGGCTCATATATTTGAATCCTTGGTCCCCAGTTGGTGGAACTGTTTGGGAAGTATTAAGAGGTGTGGCCATGTTAGAGGAGGTGTGCCATTGGGGGTTGAGCTTTGAGCTCAAAAAGAGCTCAAAGCTCTCTCTCTCTGCCTGTTACTTGTGGATCATGATATGTTTTCAGCTACTACTTCAGCACCATGCCTGCCTGTCTGCTCCATGCTCTCCTCATCATGGTCATAGACTCACCCTCTGAAACTATAAGTCCCCAATAAACTCTTTCTTCCATAAGTTGCCTTGGTCATGGTGTCTTTTCACAGCAATAGAAAAGTAACTAAGACACCCAAGCTGGCCTTAAACCCAATATGCAAAGATGACCTTAAACTCCTGTTTTTACTGCTTCACCTCCCAAGTGCTGGGATTACAGGTGGGTTATATCTAGTTTATGTGGAGCTAAGGATAGGACCTAGGGCTTTGTTCATGCTAGGCAAGCACTCTACCAACTGAGCAACCTGTACATTCCTACTTAATCTTTGAAGGTTGCCATAATGTCATTCCCTCTGGATGCGGGGCTCCTTTAGTCTGCTTCCAGTTACTATAATATATAGAGGCTACTGCAGCTATGTAGTGTCTGAGTCAGGCAAAGTCTTGGGAGGCTAGGCAGGGCAGTGGCAGAAGGAGAGGTAGTGGAAAAGAGAGAGGAAGGAGAAGAATAGTGAGAAGGAGGAGGAAAGGGAGAGGGACGAAGGTCCCTTGTGAACCGTGGGGCACAGCTTAATTACTATCTCTTTAGAGAGGTAGTAAGGTATGTTTCAAAGCTTGATGAGAACAAGAATTCTCTCTTTCAAAAGGCTTATACCCCAATTGTTAGTTTTTCCCCAAAGAAGCCCTTCCCCTAGAATGTTACAAAAGGAGGAAGTCTGGTGTGTTCTTTGGTGGCCGTAGGAGCTTCCTTCCTTCCCCTTAGTCCCCAGAAAGTCTAGGCCCTCTCCTAACCCATGTCACTTCTGGGAACCCTTGCACTCCTGGCTGTCCCATTACTGCTGCTTCCAATCTGCAGCAGTGTGCAGAAAGATCCCCGTCCTGTGCCTTCCCCATTCTGTCATTTCTCATAGCTGCTCCTCAGACTGCATGGGTGGTTCTGCCTTCCCTGGTTGGGGTGGAGGTCGGGGAGAAGAAATGATATGTAGTAGGAAGAAAGGCTTCTTGGAACAATGTTGAGCCATCCCCTGCCCCCACCCCCCACACTTCCCAAGTACTTGATCTTGTCTGTGGTGTGTCTGTCTGTGGTCACATAGAGGAAGCCTAGTTAGACATTCACAGCTTTGTGAGTTGTCACCCATGCTGGGATGGACCTTGGTGATGAAGCTGTCTTTGAGTCATTTCTGCGTCTATAAGTACCCTTCACCCATATTCCTGTAAGTAACTCCAATAAAACTCATTGGTTCACTAAGTTGGACTTTGGTGGTGTCCGGATTTTGGTTCTGTTATGGGCTCCGTATTTTGGGTAAATGCACGAGTGTGCTGCATCTCCCCAGGAAAAGTCTGTCACACAACAGCCTTGCTTTTTGAAATGAGGTCTCTTGATTTTACCCAGGACTCACTAATTTGACTAGGCTGACTGGCTTTTGAGCCCTAGTGATCTGCCTGTCTCCACCTCCCTATCCCCAAGATTACACCATGTCAGGCTTCTTTATGCAGATCCCAGTCATATCTGTGCAGCAAGCATTTTCCTGGCCTAGGTCATCTCCCCAGCCACACTGTCAGATTTTGTATGTGGTCCCAGTTCCCAGGAAGCTTCCAAGTACCTTCTGAGTTCAGTCTCTTGAACAAAGAGGGGCAGTTGGGCCTCCTTAAATGAAGAACTAAAGAGTCTGCTTTCCCTATTCCTCCATGACCACAGGAAGTTGTGTCCCAGTCTCCTTGGAGATGGCACAGCCTTAGGAGAAGAAGCTCAGCAGGAGACCGACTGTCTGCTCCCCAGGGCTGGGGAAATAGGAAGAGAATCCCCACTCAGAGAAAAAATGGTGCTATTGTGTAATGCAGGGACATCACTGGAGGGCCAAGAAGACATTTCCCATCCATATGTATTAGCTCCGGTCTCCTTAGTCCCCTGCTCAGAACATCCCCACATGGGAACCTTCTTCTATCATTTTTTAAATATATAAACCTCCAAATACATCAAATACATATTGTTTATCATCTTTCTCTTGGTTTCCATTCTGGAAAGTTCTACCAAGTTTGTGACATTGATCTCCAGACATGGGTGTACGTTACTGAGTTGTTTCAACCTGCACTTCCAATTTCATGACAGGTAACAAGACCTTCTGAGGAAGTGCACCTTTCTCTCTAAGATCACCATGCCCACACTCAGATCACCCATAACACACAGAGAAAGCCGGCTAACTCTCACAGTAGGTTTGATGTATTGTTTTGATTTGTTTGTGTGCCCGTGTGTGTGCACAAAAGCCGGAGGAGGACACTGGATGTCCTGTTCTATAACTCTCCATGTGATGAACTTGGAGCTAATCTGGTGGCGAGAAGGTTCTAGAGGTCCTCCTGGCTCCATCCTGTTCAATGCTGAGGTTACAGGTGTCTTCACCACACCTGGATATAGGGTCAAATTCAGGTCCCCATGCTTGTGCAACAGGTATCCTAATCCACCGAGTACCTGATCCCCAGTCCAACAGGTGTGATTTAGCTGAGACCAAACAGCTGCTGGAATTGGGGTGGAGTGAGGTGGGAGCAGGCTGCAGTTAAGAGTCTGAAGGATGAAGCATCAAAACCTTCCACAGAGTTAGTGTCAGGGCTGGAGAGGTGGCTCAGCCAGAAAGACTGCTCGCTGCATGAGCATGAGGACCTGAGTTCAAAGCTTCAGCAGATACATGAAAAGTGGAGTCTGGCTTCATGTGCCTAAACCTTAGTGCTTCAAAGAACAGACGCGAGAGGATAGCTGGGGCTTGCTAGCTGCCAGCATAGCTGCAGTGTCAGCAAGAGATCTTGTCTCAAGGGACTAAGGCAGAAGGCAGAGAGTGACAGAGCGGGCCACCTGACATCCTCTCTGGCCTCGTTGTGCGTGTACATACCTGCACACAGATATGTACTTAGACACACACACACACACACACACACACACACACACACACACACACACGCATGCACTTAGGCACACAAGTTGGAGCCTTTAGTAGACACATTATCTGCACATGATTTTGTAGCCCAAACCTAACAGGCAGGAGATCCCTGTCCTCAAGGTGAGGGAGCAGTGCGCATAAGAGAACAGAGAAATCATAGCTGACCCAGAAGGCAAAGGGTCAGCCTCCACGCCCCCATTTCATTGCAGCCAGGCACACAAACTTGGTAAGCCACTGTCCCTCTATGAGTTTCACATTTGTCAGATGGAGGCAAAGTACATAATAATGGAGGTGCAGCCACTGTGCCCCCTGCGCAGAGACAAGTGAATACAGACGAAAGTCCTCTGTGTGCTTAGCAGTACTAAGTCAATGTTTGACTTTAATTATTTTGTTCCATGTTTGTGGGGAAAGGAGAGTGTGCAGGAAGATTTAAAAATAGTTCTCTCTGCAGTTGCAGAAAATGAGTTTGAGAAAGGGATGATTTTCTGTTTGTTAAGGAGTTTCCTGAGGTGAACTTATAGAGATATAAAGGCGAGTAGAGAGAGGTTGGGAGAAAGGGGACACAGGGGAGGGAGGATAGAATGGGATAGAGAGGCTTATTATGAACACAGATTCTAGAATCATTAGATTCCATCCCCTAGCACCTCCTAAGACAGGCATGGTGGCCCACAACTGTGATCCAAGAGCTTGAGAGGTAGATGCAGAAAGATCAGGAGTTCAAGGTCATCCTTAGTTGCACAGTGGGGTTCAAGACCAGCTTGGGGTACATGAGACCCTGTCTCAGAATGAGAAAGAGAAGGGAGGCCTGAGTTAGCCTGCTCTGTTTTACCATATGGTACCCTGTCCTCACTGTGGGATTCTAGAGATCCTACCAACAAGGTGAATGTTATTAGATGCAGCTTCCCCACCTTGAACTTCCAAGCCTTCAAAATCACAAGCTGAGTTCTTCACAAGTCACTCAATGGTCTCCCGTTACAGTGACAGAACATGGACTAGGAAAGACTGTTTCTTTAAGGCAGGGGCCAGCAAATAGCAACCCAGGAGCCAAATCTGGCCCACCATCTGTCTCTGTATAGCACACAAGCTAAAATGGGGTTTTAACTTTTAAAATTGAGTTGCAGTAATCATAACATAAAATTAATATTTCAGGGGCATGGCTTCCTTTTCATTTTAATTAATTGCATTTTAGTCATGATTTTTTTTTGACAATTTCTTTTTTTAAGACTATTTTTATTAATAGTGTGTGTGTGTGTGTTTAGGCAGAGGATAACCTTGGGTGTGGTTCCTCAGGAAACACTGTGTTTTGCAAGACAGACTCTCTCTCACTGGCCAGGAGTTACCAAGTAGGCTGGCCAGCAAAACCCAGGATCCCCGTGTCTCCCCCAGCCCCATAATTGGAAATACAGGCCTGTGGCACCACATCCTACTTCTTTTTAAAATGTAGTTCTGGGGATCACATTCAGGTCCTCATATTTTCAAGGGCAAGTATTTTGCCAACTGTGCTATTTCGCCAGTTCCTCCAAAGTTTTCTTGGAACATATTCCTGCTCGTCGTATGACTGCTTTCTGGCTACAGAGGCAGGCTTAAGCAGTTGAGAGAGCAACACAGTGGCCCACAGTGCCAGACATACTTACATCTAGTACTATGTCCTAAAGTCTGTTGGTCACTGATGTAAGGTCTTAATAAGACTAGGATGGGCCCGCTTCCTTTAGGAAATTTGCCCTCTTCCTTCTTTTCTCTACCTTCTGGTTTTAGTGAATGATGGAGTTTAC
Organism: Lophiomys imhausi; assembly: GCA_907164525.1. Lineage (NCBI taxonomy): Eukaryota > Metazoa > Chordata > Mammalia > Rodentia > Muridae > Lophiomys > Lophiomys imhausi. Next base: position 5,238,339 of record CAJQZJ010033263.1, read on the forward strand.
CCAATAAACAAACAAACAAACAAATAAATAAATAAATTTAAAAATGCACTGGTATTTTCCTCTATGGGTTTGTCACAATCATTGATATCTGTAGTTGTGTGATTCCCCAGGTCTCTGAAGAGGGTCACGTCATGAAGACCAGGGGCACGCAGGTCTCCTCCCAACTATTCTCAGTTCAATTTCCTAGCTTCCTCCACTGTCTGTCGCTGATGAAGCTGCGGATGACCTAAAGTGTTTTATGGACGGCCGAGTCAGTTCAAGTTCAGGGCATCAATCCACACTGCTCTGTATCTGTTTATTCTCAATGTCACCTATTTCTCTACCCATGACATCTTTTGTATAAGATCCTTAACAATGTTAGAGTGTTCTGATCTAAATCCATTGACTGTGCCTGGCCTGGGGATTGAACAAGGATTCTCAACACTCCTGCTTTTGTGCTAACCCATTGGCCTAAGTGGCACACAAAAGCTTTTAAAATCTAAGCTTCGTGTTCTTTTTAATGGGCAGGAATGTAGGGGACTCTGAAGAAACAGTAACTTGAGTAGATGGAGTGAGAGTGGAAGCATCAAGAGACACTATGGGTCAAAATAGTTGACGGCTGTCCACACAAATCCTCCAGGAGGTCTCTAGAACATGAGCCATGGAAGAAGGAGGTCTTCAACATACCTGGAAGCACCACCTCCAGAGGGTTCTGTTGCTAAAACACTTGCCATGCCAGTGTGAGGACATGAGTTCAAATCTTCAAAGCTCCAAGTGTCTAGTTTGGATTTGACAGGACTTCGGGGTCACAGTGGGCTATGTGCTTGACCTGGAGACTAGTCTGAGCTCCTTCCACACATACACTCACCCCCATAAACATGTACACACACACACACACACACACACACACACACACACACAGAGAGAGAGAGAGAGAGAGAGAGAGAGAGAGAGAGAGAGAAATATAAGGGGACACAGAGCCCTTCATTGATAACTTCTTTAAACAAGGAGTCTTAGTCCAACCCAGAGTCCAGATACTTGTAGACACCCAAAACTGGGGTCAGGGATGATGGCAGATGAGTTTTCTGTTTTGTTGAGAACTTTTTCCACTGACACAGGAAATGGGAAGGCAGATTCTAACAACAGGAAGACAGAGCTGGGGGAAGGAGTCTTTTGGTGGAATGGTGTTCCTTACTGGTCCTGCAGAATCACATCAGACACAATGCTGCCTGGAGCCCAACTTAAATACTATATACTTACCACCTTACACTGGACTTCCAACCCTTGTGTAGAATAGGCATCACAGACCCTGGGTTCCAAATAGCCCCTTAGGGATACTGGACAGACACCATTATCCTATGTATGACTTATGGAATTTTTGTCTCATTAACATATACAATTCAGCCAGGCATGGTGACACATGCCTTTAATCCCAGCACTTGAGAGACAGAGGCAGGTGGATCACTGAGTTCAAGGCTAGCTTGTCTACAAAACAAGGCCAGGACAGCCAGGACTATTACACAGAGAAACCCTGTCTCGAAAAACCAACCAACCAACCAACCCACCCCTCTTTTTCTAACTCAAAGAGAATGTAACCCTGAAATAACACCAGAGTTGAATAAACTTGGGGCTTATCTCCATTAGTGAGGAGTTTCCCCCACATTGTCTTGCATTTAATAAAATCCTCATTATTAAAAATATTTGTTTTACATTTGTGTGTGTGTGTGTGTGTGTGTGTGTGTGTGTGTGTGTGTGTTTGCATGTGTGGAGTTTAGAAGACAGTGTGCAAATCTCAGGTCTTACCTTCCACCACTTGGGTCCTGGGAATGGGACTCTGGTCATCAGGCTTTATAGCAAGCCGCCTTTACCCACTAAGCCACCTCACCAACCCTAGTCCTCACTGCTTTAATCCCCCCCACCCCTAAGTGGTTCCTTGCAAGACAAGAGCTTGGTGAACAGAGATGTCCCCAGCACCACCTTAGTAGGTACGGCAGCTTTGCTCTGCTTATGGTCTCTAGCTCTAACACTCCATCTCCAGGATCCTGTCTCAGTTCTGTTATTTCCCTGGCCTGGGCATTGTTTTTTCTCCCAAGAAAATGACCACTTCTACTTCCTTTCACCATGACCAATGACTGGCATCAGTCACACAAACAAGCTTAATCAGGGAACAGCTTCAGTCATTGCATCCACTGAAGCTGCCTGTCTCAAGGACCATCTGTCTTCTCTTTATACTTGCCAACTATAAAACAACCATATGACCTAGTGAATGAGGTCTGTGATTAGAAAAAAGGTCATCCATCAGGACAATATTAGGCTGTTCACAACTTGTTTATGGCCCTACGGGCATCCTACAGCTCCTAAGTCCTCTCAGCTAGTCAGTCTATGAGGCTGGAGGAGACATCTGAGGCAGTGGAGCAGGACACAAGAAATCACAAGGGTCCATGTTAGCTGGGATGAGCCCATACAGCACATAGGCATACTACACATCCTAGTGGTCCAGGAGCTACCCAGGGATCCATCAGGTACCTGAAACAGAATGTGCCAACCTTGTCACAGCCGGTGGTGATGTCACATAGTAGTTGTACTATACTTCTGT
>CAJQZJ010033263.1:5245913-5263029 GCA_907164525.1 Lophiomys imhausi
ACTTCTGTAGTGATGGAGCTGTTTCTGTAGATGGTGATTTCCAAACTGCCTAGAGGTGAGTTGGGGAGTGCTTTTTTTTTTTTTCTTAAAACACTGTCTCATGTAACCCTGAGTGGCTTCCCACTCAATAAGTAACCAAGAATGACCTTCTGCTACTGGTCCTCTTGCCTCCACTTCCTATGTGCTGGGATCACAGCTTTGTACCGCCACACTTGGCTTTATGTATGGTAGTGGGGATTGAACCTGAGACTTCCTGCATGGTAAGCAAGTGTGCTTCTAGATGAACCACATTTCCTGCCCCTAGTCCTACTTCTCTTTTGATGATGAGTTCTTTCTTCATGGTCTTACTGTAAACACTTCATCTTGGACCTTCTGGTGGTCTCAAGAGTTCCCCAGATAGGAACTGAGTTAGAGCAACACCAAGCAAAATTCTGGGCATCTCTCAGTATGATCACACAGGAGCTTATAGTGCAACAGGTGTATAGCAGAAGTGCAACCTTTCTCCTTCCACCCCCACCACCACAAGAGTGACCATTGATGCAGTGAATATTGCATTATAGCAAACTCCCACAAAGACACAAAGATCGAGAGACACTTTCACATACTGCAAAAATACGACATTTTGTGTTGTCAGGGTCTCTAGAGTGACAGTTTACAACGTTTTCTTCACACAAACACATAATTGATATACAGTTCCCTTGATAAAATCATAAAGGACTAATGATTAAGAAAAATGTGGGCTCTTTTTTTCACGAAAAAAAGGTGTAAGATTTATTGCTATCGTTTTTATATGTGTATGTGCACGTGTGTGTGTATGTGCACATGTGTGTGTGTATGTGCACGTGTGTGTGTGTATGTGCACATGTGTGTGTGTGCCCACAGGGCAGAGGGAGGTGTGCAGTTTCATGTGGTTGTGATCTGCCTACTGCGCCTGCTGCCTTAACCACTGAGTTATCTCTTTAGCCCAAAGATTCAGGTTTTTGTTTGTTCGATTTTGGTTTTGTTTTTTTTTTGAGACAGGGTTTCTCTGTGTATCCCTGACTGTCCTGGACTCACTTTGTAGACCAGTCTGGCCTTGAACTCACAGAGATCCACCTGCCTCTGCCTCACAAGTGCTGGCATTAAAGGCGTGTGCGCGCCACCATGCCTGGGTAAGATTCTCTTTTTTTTTTTCTTCAGCTACAAAAACGAAAGCTTATAAATTATACTGCTTTAAGGGCTATACAGATGACTCAGTTGTTCAGAGTGTTTATTGTTCTCCCAGAGATCAGCTCCCAGCACCCACAGTGGGCAACTCACAGCTTCTGTAACTGCAGCTCCAGGGAGGCCTCTGGCCTCAGGTACTTATGTGTATGCCCCTTCCCTCTATACACCCATAATTAAAAATGAAACGAATCTTTGATAAAATTTTTACTCTTTTGGCTTAATCTCACTGTTCAAAAATTTTTGAGCTGGTAATAAGGAACACACTCCAAGGTACAACAAAACAAGCCCTCTTTTTAAGAGAAGTAAAATGTGCGTGTGAGATGGTAATTTAAATAATCTTTTGTGACTCTTGTTTTCATGAAACATGTTTTTCAAATTTGGAGGCTTCTGCATAATACCACCTTTAAGCTTCAAAACATAGTTAAGAAAACATTTACATAATGAAAATGAAGAATTTAACATTTTACTTTAATGTCAAGAATATGATTTGCAGTTTGGTCTCCACAGAGAAAAGAGCAATTGCTTTATGCAAATGAGGCGGAGTCCGGGCTTTCAGTCAGTCTTGTAATTGCATTACAAGATGCTTATGATGCTATGGGATGCTGTCCCTCGTGACTTGGTGTCAGTCAAGTCCCAATAATCTAAAAAGCATATGCATCTAGGGGAATGTTTCCACTTGAACACTCATATGCATTTTATTTTATCTGAGTAGGTAGTAGAGCTTCACAGCGCAAGAACATCCCAACAACACAAGTCATTCACTGAAGCAATTCAGCTTATCTTTGTTCCTATCTGACAGCCAGCTTGTTGCCACAAGTAACCACTCATGTTAATTTTATGCTTTTCATTACAGAGTTTATTGTTTCCTGTAGGCCAACCCAATCCAGACAGATCCTCACCAAAAGCTCTTCCAAGGTATTCCTAAAACACCCTAAAGAAAAAGAATGTTCCAGATCCAAAATAATTAGGAGCATGATTGTGATTTGTAAGTTGTAAACTTAGGTATAGTAATACATGATATAATTTATCACGTAAAGGAATATTTATTGCTAATTATAAAGGAACAAAATATTCTAGTTCAGGCAACAGCATTAATATACAAAGTTCTAACACCAGGTCAGAGTTCTGCTAATAATGGACTATGTAAGAACATACAAATTCTAATGTTACTATCAATTTAGCAATACAGAGAAAGCACAGTTGATTGGCCTGTCTAGATCTTATGTTTATGAGTTCTCCACTAGCTGAGTAGTTCCCCCAAGAAAATAATCAGTAAAACTACCCTCTCCTGAGGACTCAGAATATTCTCCCTGAGAACCTCAGTACATTGGAATTGAAAAATAATCCGGACTGGCGAGATCAAGTTGAACTTCAAGTAAGCACTTGAATAAAGACTTTTAAGAGAATTAATTCAACGGTATCATTAAATGAAGACCACTGTGCATTGTTCAAAAAGTTCTGTGGACATATAGCAATGAAAGCCAGCCTGATTCCACGTAAAGGCAGTGCTTTCTGACGTGAAATGAACAGTGCGTGTTCTACTGCATACCACTGTATAGCATTACCGTTGTAGATAGTGCTGGTGGTGTGATTCAAGAACCTGCCTATTGCCCTACTTTCATTTCTGTTGCTGTGGCAAAACACTTTGATCGAAGGCAACATTGATACGGAAGGTTTATTTGGCTCACGGTCACAGATCATAGTTCATCATTTCAAGGAGGTCAAGACGAGAGAACTCAGATGACTAGTCACATCACACCCACAGTCGGGAGCAGAGAGAAATGAACACACCATGCTTTCTCAGTCAGCTAGCGTTCTTTTACTCTGATACAGTTCAGAGCCTAGCCTAGGGACTGGTGCCACCCACAGTGGGCTGGGTCAATTAACAAACAAGACGGTCTTCCACAGATATGGCTGCGGGCCAACCAGATCTAGATGACTCCTCAAGTCAGACTCTCTTCCTAGGTAGTTCTAGGTTGTGGCAAGTGGACATTTAAAACTAACTGACACTAGTTAACCCACACACAAGTTACTATTTGTAAGAATGAGATTTTTTTTGCATAAGAAAAAATGGTTACTAAAGAATAGGTAGAGAATCTGTATGTATGCACACACACAATCACATTAGAAGGCATTACTCTACCTTACTCGGGTGGGATGATACCATAGGGTGTGTTCGTAAACCAAACAAAGCTGTAACTTGTTATGCCTGCAAATGTCAGCAACAATGGGATGCTTTGAGGGCACAAAACGAAACAAGATTCCATCAAGTTAAAACATATTTAGCATTCTAGAAAGAGAGATGTTTACATATCTTAGGAACCCGGTAACTCACATAGGTCAAGGTTCATCTTAAATGGTATAACTCTTCCAACATATAAATAAGTAGTGTGGTGGTTGGTTTTAATGATTCACTGGACACATCTGGACCGTGGGCAGCACTCTTCATTTGGTAAGGGGTCCTGGACTGTGTAAGAGTGGACAAAGTGATCTGCGGACTTGCATGCTGCTCTTGACCGTGGGCGTGATGTGACTAGCTGCTTCAAGTGTCTACGGCCCTGACTTCCCTCCCATGATGAACTCTGGCCAGGAGTTTATAGTTAGAAAATCAGTTCTGTCCTCCCTCAAGTTGCTTTTGTTGAGGTTTCTTGTCATAGCAAATAGGAAAGAAAACTAGGACACCAAGCCTCAAACACCACGGCCACAGTCCCTGGTTCCTGGGAATGTGGGCAACTAAACCCAAAAACCAAAACCAAACCAAACCAAACCAACCAACCAACCAAAACCCAACAACAACAACAAATCTCAAAGATGACTTCTAGAAATGCTGTACAAAATAGTATTTAAGAACGTCTTAAGAACTCACTGAAGAATTGACAAGTAATCAGGTAATGTTTGGACCATTTTCTCAGGAAGAGAAGGGTACAGGGAGCAGGATAAGGAGACAGATTAAAAACATTCAATTTTGGGCAGTAAGTCAAAATTAAGAGTGCTTACCGCTCTTGCAGAGGACCTGAGTTTGGTCCCAGCATCCATGTTAGGTAGCTAACAAGTGCCTGTAACTCCAGTTCCAGGGACTTGACACCTTCTATTAGCCTCTGTGGATACCCAAATACACATGTGAGGACACACACAGGGGTGGGAGGGAATAGCTTTTTCAAACATGCAGTTAGACATGGAAACTGGAGTGAGAAGGTCTAACATAAATGAAATTAAAGTTTCAGAAATGGCAGAGATGGAGTGTAAAATAGAAGTGATATTATGAAAAATAATTATTGAGAATGTCACCAAGCTAATAAAATATATTAGGAGCGGGAGAGATGGCTCAGTAGTTAAGAGCATCTGTTACTCTTGCAGAGACCCTTGGTCTGGTTCCCACTACTTTGTGGTGGCTCACAATCACCCATAACTTCAGTTCCAGGGGATCTGACCCCATCTGCTGACCTGCTTGGTCACCAGGCACACATACAGTGCATATACAGACATGCCACCAAAACAGTCGTACACATAAGACGAAATAAATATAATCTAAAAACATATAAAATGCCAATCCACAGTCTCAAGAAGCAACACAAAGTCCAGGAAATATTAAAAAGAAAAGAGAGAACTAATGGGAAAATAATGGAGAAGCAGGAGAGCAGAGATTCATCTCTGAAGGAATGGCCATTTGCTGATGCCTCATCTCTCCTAGCAAACACAGAATTCAGAAAGCCACATCTTCAATGTGAGGCAAGCAAACAGATGCCACACTGGTTTAGTACTCAGTGGTCATGCCTTTGAGTATAAGGGTAAAATCAAGAGCTGCTTGCTGTTTTCTGGCATCCTCCCTAGATGTGTGGACTCCAAGGAAGCCATAAAGACCTGAACGGAGGAGATGCAGGCCAAACGCTGCGGGTTTCACATATGGACTAGGAGGCCACTGGATTTTTAAAATGTCCTGTATAGTTGTCACCAACCTTTGCTTAGTCTAGAAGCTTGTTATTGCTTGTCAATAAATATAGACCTCACAGGACCCTGCAGTTCCTTGACCCAATAGATGGTTACCATGTGACCTGTATCTGTGTCATTCAGAGGGAGGGAGGGAGGAGGGGGACAGGGGAGGGAGAGAGAACTTGGTGACGGTGACGTCAATTTTAACTGTCAGCTTGAGGCAATCAAAGTCACTCGGGAAGAAAGTTTTAACAAGTGGGCTGTCTACATTGAGTTGGCCTGTGGTCTGTGGTGGGTCTTCTTCATTGTGGTAGGAAGGTCTGCCCATCTGGGTGACATAATTCCCTGGGTTTGGGTCCTTGAATGTACAGATGTAGAGATGTAGAGAATGTGAGTGGGCAGGCGTTCATTCTCTCTCTGCTCTTCTCTGAGGACGTGGTGAGCCCCTGCCACCATGACTGGTCTGCAGTGGTAGACTATAACCTGGGGCTGTGAGCTAAGATTACCTTTGTTTCTCTTAAGTTGCTTTCTGTCAAGGAACTCACCTAGGACAGTTACTGGAGATGGAAAGAGCACATTCTGTGCAGGAGATACACGCTTCTCTCCATCCCCCGATAATAAACCTGCATGTTGCACAGATTGCTGGTTTAGACAAATAGGAACCTTGCTAAACAAATAGGAAACTTATGGGGATTTAAGAGATTTATTTTTTGTGTGTGTGGTTGTGTGTGTGTGTTTGTGTGCATGTGCCTGTGTGCATTTGGGTGCGTGTGTGTGTGTGTGTGTGTGTGTGTGTGTGTGTGTGTTTGGTTGCTGAAGTAAAAGGGGGCATCTGCTCTCCTGAAGCTGGAGTTACAGAAGGTTTTGAATGGCTTTACATGGTTGCTGGGACTTGAACATGGGTCCTGTGGAAGAGGAGCAAGCACTCTTAACCAGCAGGCCACCTCTTCAGCTCTGGAACCTTGTGTTTGGCTTCTACAGGCCAGTTTTTGTGAAGGAAAGTCTTCTGCAAGTGTATACAAATGGCTCTTTAGAAATCGCTAACCCAGGGCTGGAGAGATGGCTCAGTCGTTAAAGGCAAGGCTCACAACCAAATATATAAGAAATCGCTAACCCATGCATTTCATATTTCACATATTTCATTGTGTATTTTCATAGAATTTCACAGACTCTCTTGTTGAGTTGGAATATTTTACTACGATCAGTTTGCCTCTTAATTTAATATCCCCAAATATTTCATTATTTCTTTTATAGATTTCAATGGTATACCTAACCTATAGTCCCTGTACTTGGAAGGCTGAGGCAGGAAGATCCTTTGAGCCTAGGAGTTTGAGGCCAACACAATAAAATCTCATTTCGAAATAAATAGATGAATATCAAACAAGTAAAGAAACCACACATCTAGAAAGATCAGCTAAGGAACTGGTCATGGGTGGAAATTTTGTGTTAAATGTTTGCTTAATTCCTTTCTGTAGGAGACTTTAATAAGTGACAAAGGTTGTATTTTCCTCCATCCCTCGGCCTCCCCGCCTCCTTCCCCTGACCAGCGTGCTCTGGGGAAACCCCTGTCTCTGCCTAGAAGGCTAGAATTACAGAAATGCTTCAGCATTCATGTGGGTTCTGGGAATCTGACTGTGATCCTCCTACTTGTGTGGCAAGCACCAAGCCATTGCTCTGACTCCTGGAAGTCATATTTTCTACAACAGCACACCAGAATGACTATTGACTAGAACAGTGTAGATGCTCACATGCCAAAGTAATTCCTCCAAGGGAACCAAGGAACAAACCCATGGTCTGCAAACCACCTTCAGAGGAAAATGAAATTTGTGCTCATTTTGCTGAGAATTGCAACCAACAAGGTGGGATGAGAAGTCTGCGTGGGAACGAGTCTGTGAGCTTCTGAGAGCAAGCTCAGATTCTGCTGAACCAGAAAAGAACAATGTCACAGACTGGAGTTGGGCTGGTGGCATTTACCGAATATCCCAACATTTGGAAGGTTGAGGTAGAAGGATCTTTGACTTAAACAAACAAACAAACAAACAAACAAACAAACTGCAAATGGAAACTATAACAGAAAACCTTTGCCAAAATGTACCTATTATCTTAGCACAAGGAGTTTTAACCCTTTATATGCCTGGCATTGTTTTGGCAGTCTGGTGAGGCCTATAGATCAATTCATTCATTCACTCATTTGCATTGTTCTCAGAGGTTTTTTTTGTTTGTTTGTTTTTTGTTTTGTTTTTCGAGACAGGGTTTCTCTGTGTATTTCTGGCTGTCCTGGACTCACTTTGTAGACCAGGCTGGCCTCGAACTCACAGAGATCCGCCTACCTCTGCCTCCCGAGTGCTGGGATTAAAGGCGTGCACCACCACGCCCGGCTTGTTCTCAGAGTTTTATTGAGCTAAGGCCTCATGCATGTGAGACAAGCAGTTGACCACTGCTCTGTATTCCAAACTCTACAGATCACTTTAAATGCTGAAAATAAAAAATACACAAAGCAGGAAATGTGAGGTTGTGGAGTTGGTTCACTGGCTGAAGGTGCTTGCTGACAAACCTGAAGACCTGAGTTTGACCCCAGGGACCCACGTGGTGGAAGGAGAGGACTAACTCCCAAAAGTTGTCCTCTAATTACCACGTGTGTACCATGGCATGTGTGCACTAGCACGGGCATGTAAACACACACACACACACACACACACATACACACATACCACATGTAAATAAACATAGTAAAAAAAAACTTTAAAGGTCTTAGACCAGCAGATAATAAGAATGTGCCAAACTTTGAAAAGAAGCCAATTTGAGTTACACCACCATAGTTCTTCATCAATGTTGCACTTCAGGTTTCCCTGTGGCCCAACAGCTACCACTGATTTTAAAGCAGGGGTCAGACAGTAACACGCTGAGCTTGCAACCGCAGGTTAAGCTGGACGCTGCTGCCAGCATCATATGAAGAGTAATCTGTGCAAGCAAGGTTGTAGACGGCAGGTATGGGGCTTTGCCCCAGATGTAATACAAACTTCCAGCAAGGATTACCAGGACATGCAAAGCTTCCATGACACTCCTGTCTTTGTTGGGGGGGGGGGGGGGGGGGGGGGGGGGGGGATGCCAGGTGGTGGGAGTAGAAGGTAGAGGTGGATCAGCAAGGCAGGTGGAAATGTCTGTGGCTGGAGGCCAGGATGCCAGAAGCGAGCTCTGACTTCTGGCTTTTGTTATCTCTTAAATGAGTACATCTGTCTAGAAGCTATGGACAACTGACACTGAGCGCAAGTGCCTGGGCGCCTCGTGGGGCACACTGGACTGACCAGCTCACCCCCTCCTTATACCTCACCATAGCTTCTGACATGAGTCCTTTCAAAGCCTCCAGACCACCAGCTCCACAGTACCCTGTTTCCTGGGACCCCCTCTGCTGTACAGGAGCTCTGCCCTTGGCCTCTCTCTGTCTCCACCTACGGATCTGCGATAAACACTTCTGTGGTCTGTGAACGTCAGCTTTCAAATGTGAGAGACAAGAACCCAAAAGCTATCGACTTGGGATGGTTTTAGTTTCCAGGATCCTTCGCTCCCTGAGAAAGACTCCATCATTACCAAAGTCACCTCAATACCCCCCATATTATTACAACAGTCCCTTACCACACAAGGATAAGGAGGAGACTGAGGGCCTAGACTCCACCAACTCATGCCAGAGTGATCACTGAGGGTGTGGTAGCTCCCAGCACTGGCCAGCAGAAGGTGAAGTCCTGATGTCCACTTGTGATCTTGCACACACATAGTTTAGGTGGCTTCAAAGAACCATGGTGAATATCTATGTGTAAGAGAAATACACACACATAGACAGACAGACAGACAGACAGACAGACAGACACACACACACACAACCAGGAAGCAGGTAGATTAAATATTTCCTCAAGGTGCATTAAGAGCCTTTATTATGGAGCTTGGATGGCTCCGCGGTCCCTCCCACCTCTTCAGATCTTTGCAGCACTTTGAACTTCACGAAGGATTTTTCAGCCCGTAGTCTAATTTGTTTTTCACCAGCACTCCGGGGGTGGCAGTACAGCTATTATTCTTTTGTTTCTCCTTCTGAAACATATGTATTTAAAGGAGAAAGCCCCAGAATTAGAGCACAGTTTCAAAATGGAATCAGCCATGAGAAGTTGGGAGAACTATTTTATCTTCAGAAAACTTTAATGAAATGGAATATTTTATATATTTTTAAAAAATCCTTGCTGCTAAATTTAGGGAAAGGAAGTCCTGAGTGCTTATTGAGAGAGAATGTATTTTTAAGGTAAAAAACATGTAAAGCATATACTTTTTTAAAGAGTATTTTTTTTAATCCAGACAATATGGGAGAATTGGGGGAAAAAGTACTTTACATCCCACCCCAACGGCAATACATCAGATGAGGGGTTGGCGAGTTGGCTCAGAGGGTAAAAGGGCTTGGTGCTAAGCTCACTATCTAAGTTCGATCCCTGGGACCCACACGATGAAAGGAGGGAACTGCTACTTATCTGGTTTTCTTTTTTTATTATTTTTTATTTTATGTACATTGGTGTTTTGACTTCATGCATGTCTGTGTGAGGGTGTCAGATCCTCTGGAGCAGGAGTTACAGACAGTTGTGAGCTGCCATGTGGGTGCTGGGATTTGAACCCTGGGTCCTCTGGAAGAGCAGCCAGTGCTCTCAACTACTAAGCCATCTCTCCAGCCCTCAGGTTTTTTTCTAACCTTCAATCAAATGCTGTGGTGTGTGTGCTTGCTCACACACTCACACATGCCTGGGATAAATAGATAGATAGATAGATATGCAGAAATATGTCATTTAAAAAATTGTAGGGGAGCTAGAGAAGTGGTTCAGTAGTTAAGAATGTTGTTTTTCCAGAGGACCTGAGTTCAGTTCCCAGCACCAGTGTCTGGCAGCCCACAGTTGCCTGCAATACAGTTCCAGAGACGCTATTGCCCCCTTCTGGCCTCTGTGGGCACTGCATACACATAGCATGAATACACTCACACATGCACATAAAAATAAAATCTTAAAAACTATTTACAGGGCTGGAGAGATGGCCCAGTGGTTAAGAGGACTGGCTGCTCTTCCAGAGGTCCTGAGTTCAATTCCTAGCAACCACATGATGGCTCACAAACATCCATAATATGATATGATGGCCTCTTCTGGCTGCAGGTGTGCATGCAGATAAAGAAATATTTTTTTTTATTTACAAAAGCAAAAAAAGAAATGACAAGTGAGAAAGGGGTACCTCACCCCTCCCTAAAGATATGTCAGCAGTTGTGATGGATAGTTTATACATATTATATATATATATATAAATAAAATACATAGGTTTATTTATTTATTTATTCACATTACATCTTGATTGTAGCCCCCTCCCTCCCCTCCTCTGGGTCCCACCCTCACTTCCTCTTCTCTCCAGAAAAGGAGAGCTCCCTTCCAATCCCATCCCAGCAGATCAAGTCACATCAGGACTGAGCGCATCCTCTTCCTCTGAGGCCAGGCACCACAGCCCCATTATGGAGAACTGCTGGAAAAGCAGGCATCAGAGACAGCCTCAATCCATTTGCTAGGGGACCACTATGATGACCATGCTGCCATTGGTTACATATGTGTAGTGGGCCTAGGTTCAGTCCATGCATGCTCTTTCATTGGTAGTTCAGTCTCTGTGAACCCCCATGGGCCTAGGTTAGTTGACTCTGTTGGTCTTCTTGTGGAGCTTTTGTTACCTCTGGGTTCTTCTAACTTCCCCCAGACTCTTCCAAAAGACACCCCCTGCTCAGCCTAATGTTTGACAGTGAGTCTCAGCCTCTGTTTTGACCCTCTGCTGTATGGAACTTCTCTGAGGACAGCTATGCCATGCTCCCGTCTGTAAGCATGGCAGAGTATCATTAGTAGTGATAAGGGTTGGCTCTCTCCCTTGGGGTAGGTCTCAGGTTGGGCCCATCATTGGTTGGACATTCCATAAATCTCTGCTATATCTTTATCCCTGAATTTCTTGTATGCAGGGTAAATTTTGGGTCAAAGGTTTTGTGGGTGGGTTGGTAATCCCCTCCCTCCACTAGAAGTCCTATCAGGCTAGAAGGTGACTTCTTCAGTCTCCATGTCTCCTGCTGTTAGGAGTCTTCAGCTATAGTTACCCCCATATCCTCCCAGGGGCTTACCCTGTATGATCCTGAGATCCTGTGAGTCTCCTCCTACCTAGGTAGAGCCGTGGACCAGAGACTGAAACGGTGCAACTCTGGAACCCAGGAGCCATCCTTGGGTAAACAGGAAGAATTGGGAGGGCGGAGGATGGAATTGTGCATCCCTGGAACCCGGAGCTCTCCTCAAGTCAGGGAAACACAGATGAGGTCTTTTCAGATTCAGTAGCATGGCCAGGCCACTTGCTCATGCTGCAGTCACTGAGCTCCTGCTATCCAGACACCTTGTGAGCTGGGAGCTGGCATCTTGGAATCTTCTGAATTTGCAAATTTATAATCCCCTTAAAGTTTCAGAGGTTTAGTCCATTATCATCCTGGGGGGAAAGTATGTCAGCGGAAGGCAGACATGGTGCTGGAGAAGGAGCTGAGAGTTCTTCCGTGGTGGTTAGTTTTAATTCAACTTGGTACAGTCAGAATCATCCAAGAAGAGAGTCTCAGTGAGACACTGTCTAGATTAGGTTGGTCTGTGGGCATGTCTTGAGTATGCTCATTGAGGAAGGGAGACCTGCCTGCTGTGGTGGCTGCAGTCCCTAGACAGGGCAGTCTAAATTGTATAAGAGAAAGTGAGTCTGTCACTAGTATGCAAGCATTAATTCAATTTTGCTTATAACTGTGAATGTAGCGTGACTGTCTGAGTCAAGTTCCCAATGCCTTGACTTCCCCTGAAATGATGGACAGTAACCGGAAACTACAAGATAAATAAGCTTTTCCTCCTCTAAGTTGCTTTTGCCTGTGAATTTTATCACAGGAGCTTGAGGCAGCAGGCCACATGGCATCTAAAGTCAGAAAGCAGAGAGATGGATGCAGGTGCTCAGCTAGATTTCTCCTTTTGTTCAGCCTGGGACCCCAGCCTATCTGATACTGCTAGCCGCAATCACTTTCAGGGCGGCTCTTCCCAGCTCTAGTAACCTCATCTAGAAACACCCTCACAGACATGCTCAGAGGATCCATGGGGATTCTCAAGCCCATCAAGTTGTGAAGATTAACCATTGCCCTGAGTAATAGGAACTTTTCAAATGTATTGTGATTTAAATGTGTGTGTGTGTGTGTGTGTGTGTGTGTGTGTGTGTGTGTTGATGTGTTTGAATGCCCATGTGTGTGGAGGTCAGTAGAGGGGATCAGATTCCTTGGAGATGGACTTACAGGTGATTGTAAAATGCCTGATGTGAATGCTGGGAACAGAACAGGGCCTTCTGGAGGAGCCCAGGCATTTTTAACTGCTCAGCCATCTCTTCAGCTCCTGTAATTGTAGTCATACGGGAGCACTCCCGTTTACAGTGTCATTCTGTGGCATATGCTTGCTTTAGTGTCTCACACTGCTGGGCTTTGTGTAAATGTAACCATACAGTCACTACTGCCCGGTCTTTGGACTTTCTTTTAACATAGCATTTTTTGAGATTCTCTGTGCTGTTGCACGTATCAGAATCCCATTCTTATTTCTTCTCGCTGTTTAGTATTCTGACACACATACACACTATAACCTGATTATCCCCTTTCCTTTCAGTGAGAACTTTTTCAGGTTAGGGTTGTCATGAATAACGTTTTTATACTAAAAAAAAAAAAAAATGCTTGCAAGGTCTTTTATGTATATTCATTCTTATGTATCTTAGGTAATTAGATTGGATTAGGATTGCTGGGCCATAGAGAGAGCACATGTTCACACATTTTAAGGGAATGCTTAACGGTTTTTCCAAAGTGCTCTCCAATTCATGCTCTTAAGAGCTGCTCAGATGGACCCCAGTGGCTCTCCATGCTGCAGTGGTAGGTGCTCCCAGCCTTTTTGCATTTTAGGACAGTCTGATAATAATGTAGCAGAATCTCTGTCATGTTCACCTGCAGTCCAGAGGTTCATTTTGTTTAAGATTATGTGTATATATGTGTCTATGTGTAGTTATCTGCACACATGGGTGAAGATACCTACAGAGGCCAGAAGAAGACATCAGATCCTCTGGAGCTGGAGTTGCATGGGTGCTGAGAACAAAACTCAGGTGGTCTGGAAGAGCAGCAAGTGTTCTTAACTGCTGATTCATCTTCCCAGCCCCCATGATTCATCTGAGGTACCATTCATGAGCTTTTTAGGCTTATGGGTATTTTCACTTGTAAATGATCTCTAAAAGTGGTTATTATTACAGATCAGTATTTGGCTGTATTGATTTCTGGTTCTTTTCTTAATTATTTTACTCTTACTTTGTGTGTGTGTGTGTGTGTGTGTATGTGTGTGTGTGTGTGTGTGAGTGAGAGAGAGAGAGAGAGAGAGAGAGAGGGAGAGAGAGAGAGAGAAAGAGTAAGAGAGAGAGAGAGGAGTCACACTCCTGTCTTATGTGAGCTGAAATCCTGTTTCTAACTAGCCCTTGTATTCTCAGCACCCCATGATTAGGCCTGTCTCTCCACTGTCAGGCCTGAAACAGGTACCTTAGTTGTGACAGCACACTCAGCAAGTGTCACCACACGGGGAGAAGTTGTTGATATGAAGAAACATTTCTGGGTTTAAAGGTCTTATAACCTCCAATCTCTCTGGCTTACCCACAAGGCTCATGGAAGCCCTGTGATCTCTCCTCTTACCTCTGAAGGCCAACTGGTCATGACAGGCTGGATCCTCCACAAACTAGTGCGAAGGCTCAGCAGATGTACCCAGAGAAGGGACAGCCCTAAGCACATCCTATTAGGGAGAAGCCCTCATTCTTCATGGATACTTTGTGCCTTTAGATTCTGTGTCTACCACTCTCTGAGGTCACCCCAAAACACTTTAGCTTATTCATTTCTGTATCTTTAGTTGTTGTATCTGATGACCTGTGTTGACAGTCTCCCAGCCAGTGTCTGGGTAGCTGTTCTCACATCTTTATTGAGAGCTGGGCTTATCAACAAATCCCAGACCTTTATTTCTAGTTAGCCTAGGGTTCCATAGAGGCTTACATTTTATGACTGATATGGTAGTCATTCTTTTTCCTCATAAATTCTCCTACCTAGAATTTCTTGTCTTGGAGAGTGTCTTTCCATTACTCTGCCCGCCCCGTTATTCAATGGCACTCTGGGTGTTTTTTACTTTTTCTTGTTTTGTGACAAGGTCTCATGTAGCAGCAGCTGGCTTTGAACTTGCTATGTAGATAAAGATGCTCTTGGACTTCAGGTCCTCCTGTCTCTACCTCCCCAGTGCTGGGATTCTAGGAATTCACCACCTCTCCCAGTTTAGGCAGTGCTGGGATAGAGCCCAGGGGCTTGCTATTCTAGGCAAGTGCCCTTCCATCTGAGCCATATCCCCAGCCCACTCTTCACTTCTTGTTATTTGCATGTGTCTCTGGAGTTGTTGGCTCTCCGCTTGTATCCATATCACTAATTTTAGTGGCCTCTGGGTTCTAGAGTCTTACCATTCGAGTGCCTTGACTGTCATTACTTGGTTCCATCATGTTCAGTTGCCGAAAGGATTGTACTTGCCTGATTACTGAACCCTTCTCTTTCTTCCCTCAGATCCTCCCCCAATTCTTTCTCTCTATTGCATCTCTCCACTTACTTCTTCCAGAGTGCTCCTTAAATATGTTTTCTAAGTGCTCAAATACAATTGTCAGCAAAAGTTTAAAATCCCCGATGGCTCGCTTCATTTCCTCAAAATAAAATGAAAACCCTTCTCTAAATTCCTCTTAGTCCACCCAATCCCATTCTTCTAGTCACATGCTGATCAGTCTTTGTTGATGCTTAGGGCTGCTTCAGAGCTTCCTATGAGACACTACTAGTCCCATTGTATTTCCAACGACTGGGACCTCAGATAGTACATTGTTGCCAGACAGCAGGAACACTGCAGGGAAAGAGCTCGGCTGTCCTCCAGCAGCCCTGCTAGGCTCTGAGCCCAGAGCAGAACCCAATTCATTCTGTATCAAAGAACCCATTCCCATTCTCCATCCTGGCTCGTGTGTCTTCCTTGGCATGCCCACTGGCAGAGCTCCTCTTCCAACTCCTTCCTGTCCCAGCACCAACAAATCCTAGCTGTTTTGGTGTTTTCTTTAACTTCTTCTGTTTTTATTTTTTACACTTGCTTTTATTTATTCATGTGCGTCTATGCGTCTGTGTTTATGTGTGTGAATAATGTGTGTGTAAGCACACACATGCCCTGGTGTGCATATGGAGGTCAAAGGATGGCTGGTTTTCTCTTTCTACCATGTGGATTCTAGGGATCAAACTGAGGCTGCCAGGCTGTCCAGCAAGCCCACTTACTGAGCCATCTTCCTGGATTGCTTGGGTTTTTCTAACAGTTGCTCATCCTTTGCAAAGTAATAAATCATTCCCCTGCTGAGGGTTCCATTATAGCTATGTGTTGCCTTCCTGTTGTCCTTTTCCTGTCTGTCTCTTCTATTAGTCTGACTTTTAGGGGAAATTTTCTGCCTCAATGTACCTCATTAGGTTGAGTACAGCTTTGCTAGTTTAGGTGGGAAATAATCGAAGAGCACAGTATGTAGCCTCATCCTTGAGAGCTTTGAAATTGCTCATGGAATGTGGGTTTGTTTTTTTTTTTCTACTAGACAATGGGATGCATCCAGATGGGTGGCATAGAGGACTCTGCCATGCTTAACAAAATCCAGCGGCAGACGAAAGAGCAGTGGAAATAAAGGTGTGTGGAGGCAGGAAGGGCAGATCTCCATCCAGGTCTGATCTGCTATTCTCTGCAATCATGTGACCGTCTTCCTGTAGAGAACAACTGGCCAGTTTCCACATTGTGCCCATGTTAGCTTTCAATATCTGACTCAGTGTTCCAAAGCAACTGGTACATGTTCAGATATGCTTCTTTGTGTGTGTGTGTGTGTGTGTGTGTGTGTGTGTGTGTAGTGGGCGTGTGCGCATGTGCCTGTGTGTGTGCAAGAGTATTTGTTCAGGTGTGTGTATGTAGAGGCCAAAGTCAATGTTGGATCAGGATGTTTTCCTCTACTACTCCCTACCTTTAGTTTTCTTTTGTTTTCATTTTGTGTGTTTGTGTATGTCTTTGTACACGGACTTGAGTCCAGGTGCCCACCGAGCGAGCATCTTTGGTCCCCTAGAGTTGGAGTTACTCTAGAGTTGTGAACTACCCAGAGTGAGTGCCGGAAACTGAAAAGAACAGCAAGGGCTCTTAGCCACTGAGATGAGACATCTCTCCAGCTCCCTCCCAACTTGTTTATTGAGACCGAGTCTCTCACTGAAACTGGAGGTCACCGAACTGGCTAGATTGATGGGCCAGTGAACTCCCAGAAATACTGCTGTTTCTGCCTCCCCAGTGCTGGGGTCACAGGTGTATTCTGCTACACCGAGCTTTCACATCGGTGCTGAGGACCCAAACACGCTTGCTCAGCAGGCACTTACCCTGCTCAGCGGTCTCTCGGCCCCACCAGATAGTTCTGGATGGCCCTGGCTGGCTACAGTGCCCTAAACAACTCCTTTATCTATGACATAGCTACACATCCTGCTTCCTGCTGGGATCTGCAGGGACAGCACCAGTCAGCCCCCAGGCAGGTGTAGGTTCAAGCACACTGTCTGTCTTCTTCTTGTGACCCACTCACCCAGAATCAACTCACTGGATGGAACAGGTATGTGAGCTCTTTCAAGCAACCAAGTTTGCTCTAGAATTTCCCCAGTTCCCAGCTCTGTCATCTCCTCCTCTCTTATGTTTTCTCTGTGGACCGGATTTTCTGGTTCATTAACTTTGTTGTACAGTTGTTTGGCTGAAAACCACATTATATATATTTTGTAAAAGTCAGGCTATAACAAGTGAAAGACCTGTATGATAAGAACTTCAAGACCCTGAAGAAA
>CAJQZJ010033263.1:5268029-5289325 GCA_907164525.1 Lophiomys imhausi
CTAGAGTCTCATAGTTAAATTTTGAGTTGTTTAGGAATCAAGAGGGTGTTCTGGATCTAAGAAGATATTTTTAAAATTATGAGGCAAGTTAGTATGAAAGCTGAGTTAGATATAGAACTTTAAACTCATGGAGATGGTTAGATAGTAGAATGTTAAAGTCAGGTGCCAAATACATATGGACTGGACATTGGGAATGTATGCTAAGCCATATAACTCTTATAATCATGGCCTATTTATTTCTGTTGTTTTGTATTGTATTTATAGTTATAAGAGAAAGAACCATTTGTTGGACTGAAAGGGAGAGCTGTTGGGGGGGGAAAAGAAATACCTTAAACTAAAAAAAAAAAAGGGTTGAGGGGGAGGAGGGTGGAAGGGTGGGACTGGAGGGGGGAGTAGGGAGGGGATTGTGATTGAGATGTAACTTGAAGAAATAAAAAATAAATTATTAAAAAAAAAAGTCAGGCTATAAATAAGACCAATGTGAAAAAGGAACAATAGTGTACCACCAAAGGGAAAAAAACATCCTCCATTAGGGAAATTGTATTAAATGTAGACAGGTAGAAAGATGAAAGTGAAAATTAGACTTAAGAATTACTTACGTGGATGTCCATGCATCTGTATGTGGGTATGCACATGTGTGTGAGGCAGACCAGAGAGAGTGTCAGATCCCCTGGAGTTGGAGTTACAGGCAGTTGTGAGCCATGTTATGTGGGTTCTGGACCTTTACTCATGTCCTACATAAGAGCAACAGGCTCTCTCAGGTGTTGAGTCGTCTCTCCTGACCTGAAAACTGTTCTCTTAGGGAATCCCAGCTTGTGTGCATGGGCCAGACAACAACCTCAAGTGTATGAAGATATTCCTCAGGTATAATCAATCTTGGTTTTTGAAACAACTTCGCTCACTGTTCTGGAGCTCATTGATAAGGCTAGGTTGGCTGCCTAGGAGGTTTCTGTCGTCCCAGTACTAGAATTTCAAGTGGCACTGTAACAGAACATGCTAAAAACTTTAGCAGGAATAAAGTAAGTGTCGAAGAAGGAGAGCTGGTGCACCACGGAGTGAGAACTTGCCTTAGCTAAGCTTTGATACTCAAGGCAAAGGAAGCTTCACTAGGCTACTGTCCACATTAGTCACTTGCAAAGTCATTCCTTCTCATTTGGTGTTCTGTCTTCTGGGAGACATCTCTTCTTTACTTATTAAACTTCTAAGGGAGAACAAAGATCCCCAAGAGCCAAAATCTTTCACCCATGACTCCATAAAAACCCCTTGACCACTTCTCTCCTTCAAAAACAAGGGGTGATTTTCTGTGAGGCAAATGGTCCTTACTCCAATTTACCCGACTCTAATAAAACTTTCTGCCACCAATTTCTTTTTCATGGTTTGTTTTAGTAGGCAGGAAAATAAATACATTAAACATTGTATGAGAATATCAGCCCTAGGTGATGTGTGTATCTGTGTGTGTGTATACAAACAAGTCTGTGTAGACATTCATGCATATGTTTGTGAATGAGTGTGTGTGTGCATGCGTGTGTACACACTTGCAGAGAGGCAGAGATTGACTGTAGGTGTCCTCTTCTAGCAAATTTCATTTAATTTTTTGGAGACAGAGTCTCTCACTGAATCTGGAGCTTGCTGATTGGCTAGAGCAGTTAGCTGAGAGCTGCAGGGATTCTCCTGTTTCTGCCTCTTCAGAAGAGGAATTGCTGGCGTGAACTTCCACAGCTTGCTTTTGACATGGATGTCTGGCATCAGAACTCAGGGCCTGAGCACAGCAAACAGTTACACACTGAGCCATCTTCCTAGCCTCCTCCTTTTAGACTTTTGAGCACACAGTATGAATAATATAAGCTCTTCTCTGTACTTAGAATTTTAGAATGTAGCAAATATAACTTAGAGATTTCTCAAATCAATACAGACACCTGTCATTATTGCTATACAGTGTCTCATTGTCCACTACCGAGGAATCTATATAATGAGACCTTTATTGTTGGACACTTGGGTTTTCTCCAATCTTCTTATAACACAAGCAATGATGTAATGAACATTCTGTGTTGTGGTGAACACTTGTCATTTTATACGAGGGCACTCAGGCCTGTCAAATAGAATTCTCACTGCCAAGCCACCGGGTAAACAAGTTTTCAGCTTGAAGAGATTTTGCCAAATTGGTTGTGTTTGCTAGTTTGCTGATTAAGCCTCTTGCATCTAGGAGCCAGAGAGGTCAAGGAAACCACAGAAAATCCACAGAATCAACTAACCTGGGCTTACAGGAGCTCACAGAGACTGAACCAACAATCAGGGAGCCTGTATTGGGTCCAACCTAGGTCCTCTGCATATGTGTTATGGTTGTGTATCTTGGTCTTCTTGTGGGATTCTTAACAGTGGGAACAGGGACTGTCTCTATTCTTTTTTGCCTGCTTTTGAGACCCCTTTCCTCCTACTGGGTGGTCTTGTCCAGCCTTAATATGAGGGGCGGTGCCTAGTCTTACTGCAACTTGATAGGCTGTGTTTGGTTGATATCCCTGGGAGGCCTGCCTTTTTCTACAGGAAAAAGAGGATTAGTGGATTGGGGGGAGGCTCAGAGAGGGAAAGTGGGAACTTGGGAAGGAGAAGAGAGGAGAAACTGTGGTCAGGATGTAATATATGAGAGAAGAATTAATTTTACATCTATGTTCATGGGGATCCTGATTTACAATTTTTCTTTCATAAAATGTTTTGGTAGCTGTCAATATCAGAATGTTTGCCTTAAAAAATGTGTGTAGGAGTGACGGGTCTGTGGTTAAGAGCACTTTTCTGTTCTTGCAGAGGTCCGGAGTTTGGTTCCCAATACCCACATTAGGCAGCTCACAACTGTCTGTCACTCCAGTTTGGGAGGATCTGACGCCCTCTTTTGGCCTCCACAAGCACCTGCACACACATAAACACATTAAAAAAAATTAAAAATGCATTCCATATGTTTTTTAGTTTTCTTCAATCTGGTGGAGTGTATATAAGATTGATTTTCTTTTTTCTTAAATGTTTGATGTTTTGTTAGTGAAGCTATATGGTGTTGGAGTTTCCCCTATGATAAAGTTTTTCAGTTACAGGTTCAGATTTTGAACTGAATTGTGAAATGTGACATTACAAAAGGGTGAAACTATCTGTAGCCTCATTTCACAGAGATGCTTTGGCTGCAAAAAGTCACTTTACCGGTGATTTCGAATACTGTGATCAATACAGTAGTTTCAGAAACGCTAACTTGGCATAGGAGGATGGTTCAGTTACTAAAGTACTTGCAATGCAAGTAGGGACTTGAACATGGTCCTCAGAGCCTGCATAAAAGGAGTCACTGGGCTAGAGAAATAACTCCACAGTTTAGAGCACTTACTGCTCTTCCAGAGAACCCAAGTTTAGCTCTCAGGAGCCATGGTGGACAGCTTACTACTTACTATAACTCCAGCTCCCCTCTTCTGGCTTTTCTAGGTATCTGCAAAGATATGAACATGAACGGAGGACACAGACTCTCACACACATACACAGTAAAATACAGAAAAAATCCCCAACTGCCACTTAATGATTGGCTGTGGGTCTCTGCCTCAGTTTCCATCAGTTGCTGGGTAAAGTCTCTTTGAAGACAGTTATGCTAAGACTGTTGTCTGCAAGTACAGCAGAATGTCATTAATAGTGTCGAGTAGGCTCCCTCTGATGGCATGGGTCTCAAGCTGGGCCAGTCATTGGTCAGCCTTTCATTCAAATTCTGCTCCATCTTTTACCCCTGCACATCTTGTAGGCAGGAAAAATTGTGGGTCTAAGATTTTGTGGCTGGATTAGTGTTCCACCTCTAATTGAAAGCCTTACCTGGTTACAGGAGATAGCCAGTTCATGTTCCATATACCCCATTGGTAGGAATCTTAGCTAGGATCACCCTCAAAGAGTTTCCATTGTCCTAGGTTTCTAGCTTGTCCCTGAGATGTACCCCCCCCATCCAGTTGTCTCTCCCAGTATTCTCTCCCTTTGTCCTAGCCTCTCCTCATCCCTCTGGTTCCCATTCTCACACCTCCTCCATCCAGTCCCTTCCCTCCATCCACATTGATGTCTAATATACTTCTTCTTCCCATTGAGAGTCAAGCATCCTCCCTTGGGCCCTCCTTGTTACTTAGCTTCTTTGGGTCTGTGGTTTGCAGCATGGCTATTCTGTACTTTGTGACTAATACCCACTAAGTGAACATATATCATGTTTGTCTTTATGGGTCTGGGGTAACTCACTCAGGATGATCTTTCCTAGTTCCATCCATTTGCCTGCAAATTGGGGAATCCTGTGGAAGAGAGGCAGGAAGGATCCAAGGAGCCAGAGGGGTCAAGGACACAACAAGAAAACTACAGAATCAGCTAACCTGGGCTCATAGGGGCTTATAGAGACTGAACTGCCAACCAGAGAGCATGCATGGAATGGACCTGGGCTCCCTACACATATGTAACAGATGTGCAGTTGGGTCTTCGTGTGGGACTCCTAAAGTGGGAGCAGAGGCTGTAACCAACTCTTGTTGTCTGCCTTTGGATCCCTTTTCCCTACTGGATTAGCCTCAATAGAAGAAGGTGCATCTAGTCTTACTGAAACTTGATATGCCAAGGTGGGTTGATATCCATGGGAGGTGGCCCCTTTTCTGAAGAAAAAGAGAGTGGATGGGGATGGGGGGAGGGGAGAGGGAGGGACTGGGAGGAGAAGAGGAAGAGGAAGCTGAGATTGGGATGTAAAGTAAATAAATAACTTAATAAAAAAATTCTTCTTCCACCATATGGGACATGGGCATTGAGCTAGGTTGTCAGGTTGCATTGTGGGAAGTGTCTTTAACTGTGGAGCCATCTCACTGGCCCTCATTGCTGTTTTAACCTTCTTCTTTATGTTAGAGGAATACTGTTTCTATGTCATCAAGGAATTCCCTTTGTTCTGTGGGTTGCTTACCGAAACCTCTCCTGCCATGGTGGCTGTTGTCATTAAATGACCTGATCACTAGCAATATGTCCCAGTACATACCTACACAAAACCAGCTCTTGCAGCCATTTCCTATCCTCACTTAAAAATGTAGGTAGGTATGCACACTCTATGTCATCTACATGGAGGTCAAAAGAAAACTGTGGGGGTTGGTCCTCACCTTTGGGACAGTGTTTCATGTTGGTCACTGCCGCGTTCACTGGGATAGCTGGTCTTTGAGCTTTCATGGATTCTCCTGTCTCCATCTTCCACCTAAACTTTAGGAACCCTGGGGTTACAGATGCTTCTGTGTCTGGCTTTATGTGGGTTCTCACATTTGCATGGAAGTTCTTTATTCACACTCCAGTCATACCATTTAAAAGGTCTGTGACCTGAGGCATTTTTGGTTGGAGTCTACATTTAGTCTGCATTTGTAGAGTCCTGATCCCATTAGAACTGCTGCTTAGCACATAGTTTGTGAGCCACATGGAAGATTCAGCTGGAATCTGAATGAACTGACTCTGACTGAGACTTTTTCTAGTTTCTAAAAACAAGGATAATTCACTATCAACCTTGTCAGGTTGAATTCATGGGAATTACACGTGGAAAGTGCCTTGAATTTATATACACTGAAAGGCGCGTAGCTGTGAATAATAACGAATTCTCTGCCCTTTCTTTGTTTAGGGTGAAACAAACATGAATGTTTCGATGCTTTGTCCCTGTAATTCCAGAAAAGAAAGAAAAACAAACACAGAGACCTGCTTGCTGTAGTGTCCGCTGCCAGAAATTAGCCCTGGTAATTTGATTCGACGATATTTATGACCTACTTTTTGAGTCACTACAGCTCTGACTGTGCTATGTCTTACCAACATCCAGGCGGAGAAGGAGTCTGAAAATTCTGGAAACCTTTTCAAGTGTATGGCACTGACCACTAGCTGATCGGGAGGGTCTGTTTCCCTGGAGTTGCACACAGGGCCAGGGAGGGGAAGGCTTTCTTGTGCATGTTGGGGTTATCTGTCTCAGAAGCTCCCAACACTAATGAGATCACATCTGGCATAGTGCTCAGACTCCACCTCTCTCTAGAATGCTTTTCTTTCATTAAGAATGGAGTCATTTTAGTGCAGACAGCTGATGCCAGGAGAAAAAGAATTTTCAATAGTGTTTGTTTACAAATCCTTGCTAACTCTTGTACAAAGAGGACCATGTTGTGGACACATGGGAGGCCAGTCTTACTGAAATGGATATCGTTCCTCATGAAGACATTTAGAGAACTAAGCAGTAGGAGAAATCTGCCAGGCCAGTAAAACTGTGGATGGATGAGGGAAAGCAAGGGATATTAGACTCTCCTGTTGTGTAATGATTTTCTTTAAGTTGAAGCATCCCCTCTTAGAGGGATGAAGGCCAAGGCCTCTAAGGAAAGCTAAGGAAAGTCTTGCAAAGTTCACTGATTTACAAGCCCCATGAAACTCATACAGTTCACAAGGCTCAGAAAGTTCATACAATTTGAAAGGTTTAGGAAGGTAGAAACTTAGGAGATTTAGGAAGCCTTTCCCCAAGGTTAGAAGAGAAAACAATTGCTGGAGAGAGGAGACTCTTCTATGGACTGCCTGGAAGTTGGGCAAGGAGCCGCAGGGATGCAGTTTTGCAAGTTGTCACCCACACTTGTCTCCAGGATCTGAGGCCCCAAGATGGTAAGCGGGAGGAGGGGTCTCTTGGTTGAGAAGTGGTTGTATAGGGCACCACTGAGTTCATTCCGTGGGAAGGACAAAGAGATATATGTCCTAGAAAGAAGATGCACACAGAAAAAGTGAGTAATAGGCGAAGAGTTGGGGCAGTGATGCAAGGAAGGTGGGAGTGGGCTTTGGAAAGTGGGAGCAGGCTCCACAGGGGAAGTAGAGAAATAGTAGAAGGGAGGAGGGCTGCTGATATGGGAGCATTAGAGGCAACAAACATGGAAAGAGTAAACACAACCTAGATAATAAACTTTATTCAAACAAATACATGGTATTGGTAATGGGAGGGGGTCTCAGAAGTGGAACTCTCTGGGACAGGACTTTGGGCCCTGGAGTCTTCTCCTTTAAGGACCTGTTTTCCATTATTGGTCCCATTCACCTGCCTTTAGCAAGTTGTAATGGTTGCAAGTCCTCTGGATGGGTCAGGAACAGCCCTCTCCCTGGGGTTGGGAGTGAGGACAGAAAACATGCCTTCTTAAGGGCTTATTTTCTACATCAGCCTCAGTTCTGCTGACCCTCCCTCCATGGGTGGACTTTTATGTAGCCTTTTTGTAACCCATGGATCTATAAGTAACCATAGTAAATTCACTGGTTTGACACTCTAGACGTGGTAGAACCTTTATTTATTTATTTTTTTGAGGGGGTGTCTGTTGTGTCACCCTATTGTAGTGGTTTGAATAGATTTGGCCCACATAGACTCATGTTTGAATGCTTGGCCAATAGGAATGGGCACTATTAGGAGGTGTGGCCTTATTGGAGGAAGCATGGCCTTGTTAGAGGAAGTTTGTCACTGTGAGGTAGGGCTTTGAAGTCTTAAGTGCTCAAGCTAAGCTCAGTTTGAAATAAATCTAGTTTCCTCCTGGTTGCCTTCAGATCAAGATGTAGAACTCTTGGTTCTTCAAGTACCGTGCCTGCCTAGATGCTACCATGCTTCCCACCATGATGATAATGTAAGCCAGCCCCAATTAAATGTTTGCTTTTATAAGAGTTGCCTTGGTCATGATGTCTCTTCATAGCAATAAAACCCTAACCAAGACAGCTGTCTAGAATGATGTTGTGTTACTCTGCCAGAGTGATGTTGTTGTACCCTACTCAGGGTTAGTAGATGTCTGCTCATACCTCCCAAGGAAAAGTCACTGTGTACTTTTTAAACCTATTCTACTGTTCTAGAGACTTCCTGTAGAGGTTATCTCATTAAGGCTCAGTCCAGAGAAGGTGAATGAGGTGAGTCACATTAGTATAGAATTTTTGTCTTCAATTAAAGTTTTGAAATTTTGTTCTTCATGAATTTTTTCATGAGTTTTAATTTCACTGTAAAATAATTTGCTCTGTTGAATTGAATACTGTGCCTCTTGAATTCACAGCCATCTAAAATCTCAGAATGTGAGCTGTTTTGGAATTAGCGTTTTTTGAGATGTAATTGCTCCTGGAGTTGTTAGGGTCAGAGCCTGGGCCCTGGCAACCCTCACCTACCCATCCTTAATATACCAGTTAAATAGGCAAGCATTTGTGAAAAGCTAAGAAAGGAGAATTATTCAATATGACTACATTGGAAAGAGGAACAAATAAAGAGGTTCAGTGACACTCTCAAGTTCATCTTCAGGATTCTGACATGTGGTTTAGGATTAGTGAGCAAAAGGCATACTTAAGGAAGCAGTCCTAGCCAAGACGTGACCCCACCCAATTTGATCATTGACACATCAAATGGTTTGAGAGTCTCAGGTGTCCAGCTATGGAATCTTGTTCTGGAGAATGCTCATTCTCAATCCACGGGGATTGCTTTGCTGTCACCATGCAGTGCAAGCACGGTATTGTTATTGGGGAGAAAGTGTCTGCATAATCTGAACTTCAGGCAAGGCAGTAGTACTATTAGCAGCCATCTGGTAGACCATCAGTCCATCACCAGCACAGCAAATCTGCAGTAAAGTCAAGGATCAGCTAAAGGCCTCAGGGCAGAGTCAGTGATCATCGGGTAACAGCTGGTAGCTGCTGTTGACAGCAACTAGGCATTGGGATGACATAGGGCCATTGAAGATGTCTGTGTTAAGTTATTTTCATTAAAGAAGGGCTTAGGGTTTGAGGATGCTGCCCATCATGGTGGGAAAGGCATGGCGGCAGGAGCTTGTGACTTCTGGTCACATTTACTGGCAATCCGGAGACAGAAAGAAAGGAGTACAGATGTTTGCTCACTTTCACCTTTTCATTCAGTCCAGTGTCCCAGTCTGTGAGCTGGTGCCACCACATTCACTGTAGGTCTTCCCACATTCAGCTATTGTGGTCTAGAAACTCCCTCACACACATGCTCTGATGCTTTTGTCCTGTGTGATCCTAAATTCCACCCAACTGACAAGAACAACCATCATAATGCCACATGAAGGACACCACCACATTCCCCTGATGGCTTTTACAATGGTGTAGAAATTAGCATCAGGAGAAGGAAGATTCCAGTGTTAGTGTAACTTTATTTGAAGGGCTGATTGAAAGGCCTGACAACATCCAAGCTATAAGAGCACTCAATTGGATTTTCTCACTTAGCAAGGACTTACTGGCTGTCACTGCACGGAGTGATAACAGTAAACTATGGGGAGTGTGAATTCAATAAGGCTCAGCATCTCCTTATGACAAAAACTCTGCAAATTATTCACATAAGGAATAAACCTCAATATAGCAATGGCTTCTTATCACAAACCCCACATACAGAGTCTGAAGAGTGGACAGCGTTTTCCCTAAGATCTGAAGCAAAACACAGTTATCAGTATTCACTTTCTCTTCTGTTATTTATTAGTAAAAGTCTTAGCTCAGTAAGGCAAGAAATGGAAGCCAAGGACATATAAATAGAAAGGGAGGGGGGCTGAAGAGATATCTCAGCACTTAAGAGTGCTCGATGTTCTTCCAGGGGACCTGAGTCTATTCCCCCCATCCCACAGGACAATACATTTGGCGGCTCATAACCATCTGTAACTCAAGCTCCAGTGAACCTGAAGCCCTTTGTGGCCTCCATGGGCAACTGTGCACATACCCTCACACAAACATCATAATTTTAAAAAAAAAAATTTTAAAAGAAGGAAGAGAACCAGGTTATCCCTGTTTGAAGATGGTATGGCCTTTGAACAGTTGACCCTTGAACAATAATGGCTTTGAATTATACAGATAAGCAACTTTTCCTTCTGAATATTGTAACAATTTGAAATTATTCACAGGTGAACTATAGAGCCTGTAAGCATGAAAAGTTAAGTAAAAGTTAAGTATGTCATGCCTGCAAAAAATGCGTGTACTATCATTAACTATACATAAATGTATTATAAAAAGTTAAAATTTGACTGGGGATATGGCTCAGTGGATAATAAGTAGGAGGATCTGCAGTCTCCAAAAACCATAAAAAAAAAAAAAAAAGAATCCAGCCCTGGTGGCATGTGTCTGTCACCCCAGTGCTAGGGATGTGGGACAGGAGGACCCCTGGGACTTGCCAGCTTAGCCAAATCAGTGAGCTCTAGGTTTAGTGAGAGATATCGTCTTAGAAAAAAAGAAAGAAAGAAAAGAAGGTGGAAGATCAACTGAGGAAGACATTGAGATTGACTCAGGCATTGACCTGTGGCCTCCACACCCATGAATACACATACGTGCATACAAGAACAAAAGCACATATGCACATACGTATCAAAACTTGCTGGTGTGCATGGTGATGTATGCCTGCAGTCTCAGCACTTGGGAAACAGAAGCAGGTAAATCTCAAATTTAAGACCATCCTAGTCTACATAGTAAGTATCAAGCTAGCCAAAAAAAATAAAAAAAAATAGGATTGAACATACACATAAACATATACCACACTTGGTGCCTTTTACAGTGAAGAGAAGTATGCACATATGCAAAGATGTAGCACACACTCATAGCTGCATAAAGTTACAGTGATACTGTACTACTGTAATAATTGTTATAGCCATGTCCTGCTGCTACTGTGGTGAGTATCTACCTAAAAGTCTGCGTGCATGTCACTGATCTTTCTGCATGAACAGTTTTTCTCTCCAATAAATTGCATATCCCAGTAAAAGATAATTTGTTATAGTCCTTGCCTATTTTTCAGTATCAGACAATACACAACATATGTGTTCACTGGCTGCTTCTGCTGAGATAAGGCTTCTGGCCAACTCCAAGCTATTAGTAGTTATGCTCTGGGGAAGTCAAAAGTTATACTCAATTTTGTGTATGCAGAGGTCAGGATCCCTATCTCCCTTGCTGTTTAAGGATTTCACTATACAGAATCCAAAGACCTCACCAAAAGACCATTAGAAACCATAAACTTATCCAGTAGAGGTACAAGATGTAAAACTCAGTAGCATTTTTATACACCAATAATGAACTTGCTGAGAAAGAAATCATAAAATAACTCCATTCACAATAGCTACCAGAAATACCTAGGAATAAATTTACTCAACAAAACAGATGCTCTCTACAATGAAAATTACATGAGATAAACCGAAAGATAGCAAAGAGAGAAAAAAAATTTTCCAAGATTGGAAGAAGTAATATTAATATTGTTAAAATATCCACATTATCCAAAGTCAGCCACAAATTCAATGCCACTCCCCACCAAAATACCAACAGTATTCCTTATAGAAATGTGAAAAACAATCCTAAAATCCACATGGAAACAGACAAGACCACAAATAGCCAAAGAAATGGTGAGCAAAAGGAAAAATGGTAGGTAATGGGGTGATGTTATGCATTCTAAATGTTAATTAACCTGCTCCTAGAAACCTGCTTGCTGTACATCAAGTAATGCTGTGTTATCTTGCTTTCTAATCATTGTCTCTGATTGGCTTTAATAAAATGCCAAGACCTGTGATTGAGCAAACGGAAAGGTAGGTGGGGCAAAGGTTCACAGGCTTCTGGGGCAGACAGAGAGGATCTTGGGTAGAAGAGAAGAAGCCAGAGCAGGAAGGAGGACACATGACATGGGTTAGAGATGGAAGATCATTCCACATGGTCTGGAACTTTGGCATAGTGTGGAGAATAACAGCCTGGGGGACATACATATATATTGGTGTTTCATTTGGGGAACAGAATGACAAGCTAGCTTAGAATGGGCCAAGATTGCTCAATTCAGGCAAAGGCTTGTTAAAATCCATCAGTTGTCTCTGTGTGTTTATTTATAATGGCACCGATCCAATTATATATAATATAAACACAGATAAATAATTTAATTCATTATTTCTACAGGTAGGGGCATCATAAGACCTGGCCTCAGGTCATAATCCAGTAACAGAAACAATATGGTGTGAAAACCAACAGATCCTAAGTAAATCCACCCATGTGAGGCCATGTGATTTTCAACAAGAGTGCTCAGAATAGGCCTTGAGTGAAGGCTAGTATCTTACTCATTTCCTGTTGGTATTATGAAATACCTTGACAAAAACAAATCAAGGGAGTAAAAGTTATGCTGACTCACAGATCTAGGTTACAGTTCCTCATAGCGGGGAGGTCAAGGTGGCAGGAACTTGAACCAGCCAGTCACATCACATCCTCAGTCAAGAGCAGAGAGGAGTGAGTGGGTGATCACCGGTGCTCGGCCCACTCTCTCCTTTTTGTTCACCCTAGGACTCCAGCCCACGAAATGGTGCTGTCCATGCGCAGTGTGGACTTCTCATCTCTGTTGACCCAGTTAGGTTATCACTGGCAGATATGCTTGGAGGCCAGTCTAATCTGGACAGTCCCTCAATGCACTCTCTTTCTATGCAATTGTACATTGTGTCCAAGTGACAATCAAAACCAAAATCAAGGCCGGTATCTTTAGCAAGGGTTGCCAGGGAAATTGGGTATCCATATATAGATGAGCAACCCCTTATGTCTTGTTAAACTTAATTGTCAACTTGACACAGCCTAGATTCATCTGAGAGGAGAAGCTACAATTGAGGAATTGCCATCAAATTGTTCAAGCAGCATTCCTCCATGGTTTCTTCTGAGTTTGTTTGGCTGTGGGGGAGTTCGCTGGAGGTGATGCTTCACGGAGCAGCGAGCATGCATCTTGCCTTTGAGTCTTGCCTTGAGTTCCTGCCCTGATTTCAGACAATAGTGGACCTTGACCTGGAAGTGTTAGAAGAAATAAACCCTCTCCTCCACAGAGTTCCTTTAGGTCAGTGTTTTACCACAACAACAGAAAGGAAGCAAAACATTCTGTTTCCCACCATGGTGTTTCTCACTTCTCATCACACTAAGAAAAATAAACTCGAAATGGGTCAAAGACATGAATGTAGAACTTAAAACCATGAAACTAGGAGAAGAAAACTGGGGAAAAGCTTAAGACGATGGCATAAGCAATAGTAATTTTTCTTTTGGCTTTTCGAGACAGGGTTTTGAACTCAGAGATCTGCCTGTCTCTGCCTCCCAAGTGCTGGGATTAAAGGCGTGCGCCACGACCACCCTGATAAATGTTTTTGTTGCTGTTGTTCCTTTTAGCAATGGCATTTTAAAATTAGACTTCAAATGAACAGATAGCAAAACAAAACTTGGAACAGGAGTGATTGATGGGGTCATGTCAAACTAAGAAGCTTCTGCACGGTGAAGGGAGGAGATGAACTACAGAATGGGAAAAATGCTTCCAAAGTGTTCATCTGGCAAATGGCAATGTTCAGAATATATCAGAAATTACACTTTCTCTCTTTCCCTCCCTCTCTCTTTCTCACACCAGAAAAACCAAAATAGTGTAGTTAATGATCAAATGATTTAAATAGAAACTGTCAAAAGAAAAAAATACAAATGGCCAAAAATATATGAAAAATGTATGACATCATTGGTCATCATGGAAATGCAATTTGAAGTCACAATGAGATATCCTCTCCTTGTGATAAGAAAATGAGAAAGAAAAAAAATGTGGTCACTGTAGTTAGCAGTGCAATGAGTCTCCTCAAAACTAAAACCAGATCTGCCCCATGTTCCAACTATTCCACTTCTGGATATATTTGCACAGGAAGTGAAGTCAATACACCAGACAGATAACTACATACCCACGCTTATTGCATTTTGATTTAAAATAGCTAAAAGATATGGAGTCAATCTAGGTGACATTATTTCACCGGACAGAGTCCCAGACTGAATTAAAAGGAGAAAGCGAGCTGGGCACAACATTCCCCTCCCTCTGCTTCCTGAGTGTGAAATGCAACATGACCAACCCCCTCACTCTCCTGCTGCCATGCTGGACTGTACCCTTGAGCCCTGAGCCATAGTAAACCCTCCCATCCTTAAGCTGCTGAGATTTTATTAAAGCAATGAGAGAAGTAACTAACATAGGCTCTGTCTCTGGGGTGTGACGACTAATCCTTGGCAATTTGACTACATCTGTAATCAACTAAAACCCAAGCAGCTGGGAACACCTGTGAGGGATTTTTCTTTATTGGATCATTTCAGGTGGGAAGACTAACCCTAACTTTGGGCCACACCTTTTGGTGGCAGCCTGCACAAAACAAACAAACAAACAAAAAATTGAAGACCGAAGCTCTTAGTTTTGCCCTGCTTGCTGCCCCTCTTGCTGGCATGTTTATCAATTCTGTGGCTGAGGCACTCTTGCCTTATATTAGAACTTACTTTCTTGGGATTCTAATGTATACTGAAAGACCAGCAGAGGCATCTAGACTTGAGTACTGAACAACTACTAGATTCCAGCCTTTTTGCCAGAAGACAGCCATTGTTAGACTAGCCAGACTAAAGACTGGCTTTAGTCTGAATATATGTAATCTAGAAAAAATATTCATATTCATTCTGTCAATTCTGCTTCTCTAGAGAAATCTGACTAACACGAAGGGCTTGTAGAATAGACGAGGATGTTAGGAGCTAGAAATGGGTGCCATAGAAAGACTGTACAAAGCAGGAAGCACACCCCCCTGAGTCTCTTCTCTGACCCTCAAAAGGACCCTTCTCACACCTCCTCTATCTCATCCATAGGACTAGCAATGAGAGCTGGCAAGGCTTGCCTTCTTCTTGTCCCTTTGCCTCTGCTTGCCAATAGGTGTGGTCACCTAAGTGTCCTGACAATTCCACCTCTGTCTTGGCAGAGGTTATGAGAAAGGGTGCTTATGTCAAGCCATGATGACTTCAGAAAAACAGCCAGAGGCAAAAAGTCCCACACCTGGGTTCAGAAAAGTGTGTCAAAATAAATCTAAGAAGACACGTTTTTTGTTTTTTTTTTTTTCCTTTTAGGGATGATGGGGTAAGTCTTGAGACCTTGAGTTCAAGAGATCTTCAGAAAACATGATAAAGATCTCCGCACATTCAGAGAGCCAGTTGGGAAGGGGCCAGATGGAAGGGACAAGCCAAGAGTCCACAGAGCTGAAGAACAAAGAAAAAGAGGGATGGGCAGAGA
This sequence comes from Lophiomys imhausi, assembly GCA_907164525.1. Taxonomy (NCBI): domain Eukaryota; kingdom Metazoa; phylum Chordata; class Mammalia; order Rodentia; family Muridae; genus Lophiomys; species Lophiomys imhausi. The sequence goes on from CAJQZJ010033263.1 coordinate 5,283,061, forward strand.
CTGTAGCCTGCGGCTTTCCAAGGTAGAGAAAGCTCAGCCCTCTGGAACTGGCTGTACAGGAAACCATTCCTTAGTGATACAGGTTAGAAACACTGGTAATGGCTATAATGCGGCCAATTATGAACTTCCTGTAATTGGATTGGAAATTGATTTATTTCGTGTGAAGTCTACATGTCCAAACTTGCCTCCAGCCAGCTTGTTTGAAACACATAGCATGGTTGCTATGTATTTGGAGAGCTTCAGAGCAAGGCTAGCAGTAGGGATGGAGTGAGCTGCCACACAGTCTCCTTCCAGACCTTTTATGGGAGTCCTGCTTACAAAGCCATGAGAAGTTGTCATGGGCAGCCAGCTGGTCCATCCAGTTGTGTTTTCCTGCTCTCTAGGGGTTGTGGGTATGTGGCTATAAGGATGCAACCCGTGTGTTCTGAAGAACCTGAAGATCCAGTGAAAGAGAAATCAGATGAACCCTAAATAGACCTAATTTTTTAAAAAAAATCCACTAACCATTTTCGAGAATGTCTTATATAAGCGCACTGTATTTATATCATTTCTACCCCCCACCTTTGTTTTTCCAGCTCCTCCAATGCCACCCCATATCTCCCTATCAAATTCGTGTTCTATAAATATTATATACGATAAATTATATATGTACATGTAGATGGTACACTAGCTACTGAGTCCAATCAGTGTTGCCCAATATGTACATGGGTTTAGGGCTGATGTTGGAAGCTCTCAGGCAGCTCTGGAACCACAAACCAGCTCTGAAAACAAGTTACAGAAGAGACAATTTTCAGATAATCACTTTTTTTCTACTTCATACAAGCACAGGGTAAATATTTATACCAACGTGAGACTAAGAGCCCTTAAATTTTTTTGAGGTGGTCCATATGGATGCCTGAATCTAGTCCTTGATGACAGCAGAAGACACCAATGTTGGGAGGGACACGGGAGGGGACCCAGGACAATGGAGGCTTTTGTGTCAGTCTTTATTGTACCTCTTTCTTGGTCATAGAAACCGAAATCATTTGGGGTGATGAAAAGTGAACCTAATTTAATGAAAGCACCCTTGATAGTCAGTACTGCTGACTGACAGCATGTAGACCTGCCAAGGAAACAAACCTCTGGACACGTCTGTGAGGGAGTTCCTAGATGAGGTTAATGGATGAGAGAAGACCCATCCTAACTGTGGGTCACAGCATTTCATCAATTAGAGTTACAGACTGAATACAAAGAAGAAAGTGAGCTGATGCCAGCATTCACTTCCCTCTATTTCCCGACTGTGGTTACCATGTGACCAGCTGCCTAACGGTCCAGCCATCACGCCTTCCCCGCTGCGATGGACTGTACTCCTGAACTGTGAAGAACCCTGACACCTAACGACTCTGTCACTGAACATAGCAACACAGAAGACAGGTCTTTATAGACACAGAATGGAGACTCTGAGGGAGAAAGTAGCTAGCTTGTGAAGATGGGTTAGAGCAAGAATTAAGACAACCCAGGTTTCAAAGGTGTGAACTTTGCCATGACTCTGTCCTGAGGTAGAAGTGACTCTTGGGGACTAAGCCAAAAGTCTTATTTATTTATTTATTTATTTATTTATTTATTTATTTATTTATTTATTTATTTATTTATCTATCATTGCTCATATAGAATCCAGGAAGTTGAGCACTTTATTTATTTATTTATTTACTAAACCAAGGACAGAATCCAAGGACTTGAGCATGCTAGCCAAGCTCTCTACCATTAAACTACATTCTTTATTTAAAATCTCCCCTCCCCCCATTGCATGTGTGCTTGCGTATGTGAATCCGGTTGCATGTGTACTGTGGTGTGCATGTGAAGGTGAGAGGACAACTCTAGGTATTGGTCCTTTCCCTCCACTTTGTATTGGATGGTGTCTAGTGTTTGCTATCCTGTACTCCAGGCTAGCGTGGATCTGTGATCTGGAGATTCTCCTGTCTACACATCCCATCTTGCCACAGGAGCACCGAGATGACAGATGAGTGTTACTATATTTGGCCTTTATGTGGTTTCTGGGGACTGGAACACAGGGGATAACACTCATGAGGCAAGTGCTTTCTTTACCCACTGAACCACCCTCCCAGCTTGGCTCCTTTTCAGGTTTTATTTAAAAGGGTTTTTCTCCGAGTCCCTGTGTGGCTTGCACTCCTTAGACATGAAATCTGATCAGTGGTTCTTTTGTATCTCTCTGAAGGTTGGGCCAAGGGGGTGGCCTCCTTCCTGAGACCAGAGACCAGCTTTTAGCCTCCAGCTGGCCCTTATAGTACCTACACCCTGTCCCCCCCCTACACACACATATACTTGACTACTTTAACTTCTGTGAAATGTGCTTTCTCTAAAAGTCTACAAACTCCTTTTGTCCCTAGCTGGCCTGATGCAGGAGTTAGGTTGAGAAGTCCCTCTTTGCCACCCTCCTGTCTTGGCCTTTCCTGAGGGAGAGAGAGAAGCATTCTATCTGGTGCCTCCCGATGATTCAAGGGCAAGACAAGACCCAGGAGACCAGCTAATGACAGGACAGGAATTTCAGGCAGTACCTTAAAGACTGGACTATTTTCAGGAAAATCAATCAGCCAAGAGACAGGCCAGGGCTTCCTAAGGATAGTGTCCAGAATCTAGACATAAGTCACTGTTCCCAAACATTTCTCCTGTTCCCATTTCCAAGGGACGCTGCCACCAAACATACACTCTGATTGTACAGCCTTTGAGAACTGGAGGTAAAGCTTAGTTGGTATGCTTGCCTAACATACACAAAGCCCTGTGTTCCATCTGCAGCATTGCAAAGACTTGGAATCATTTGGCCTGTCACCCCAGCATGCAGAAGGTGGGACAGGAGGCCATTCTCTGAGACATGTAGAATTGGAGGCCAGCCTGGGATACATGAGACTGTCTCAAAAGCATGAATGGATTGATAGATGGACGGATGGATGGATGATGGATGGATGGATGGATGGATGAATGGATGAATAGAAAGAACAATATTGACATCTCCAGAATTATTTAACAGAACTCTTTAGTGGGGTGTCTTGTTTGCTCTGATTACGTACATGAAGGACACAGCCAGAAAGACCCTAGAATAGGCTGAATGGGGGTGAATAGTGGCCCCCAAAGATGTCCACATCCTCATGTCCACACCCTGAGAAAATACCACCTGACATATCAAAAGGGAGAGTAAAGATGGGGTTGGATCAAGAACACTTAGGTGGTATACTTGTCCTGACTCTTTTGAGTGTGGCCACAAGGGTCCTTATCAGCTGAAGGGAGGATGGTCAGGGAGAGGAGGAAGATTCAGTAGCAGGTGCAGAGATTGTGATAAGGAGCTCAGGGGAAAAAAAAGGAACACTATGTACCAAGGGCTGAGGTGGCCTCACAAGCCTGACAACAAACACTGGTATATGTGGACAAAGGGGAACCTTCTAGACTGTGGGAATGTAAACTAGCTTAGCCATTAGGGGGGTCAGTATGGAGGGTCTTCAAAAAACTAACCCTGGATCTTCCATACGACTCACTCTATCCCTGGTGGATTTTTACTAAAGGTCTTCAAGTCAACACATTACAGAGATGCTCAAACATCTGTGTTTACTGCAGCACGATGAACAATAGCAATTACAGAGCCAACCCAGGTGTCCATCAAAAGAGGACAGGATAAAGAAAATGTGATATGTATACACAATAGATTTTTTTTTCATCCATAAAGAACAAAACTATGTCATTTTCAGGAAAACATATCAACTGGAGATAATCATATTAAGAGGATTAAGTCGGTCTCAGGAAGACAAACAAAGCATATTTTCTCTCATTTTTAGTTCCTAGTTTCATATAGACACACACAGTCATGTATGTATATATATATAAAAGGAAAAGAGAAGTGAAATTATCTTGAGGCAAAGAGGACTAATGGGGGAGGGTGGGTAAGGGGAGGTAGGGAAACATACACAACAGACAATAGGTACATGTGAGAATTTGTTTAAAAATGGCTTTAAAAAGAGACAGGAGTGCAGAAGGCTAATATAGGCCATCTGTGGGCAGCACAGAGAGCTAGCCTCAACACAGAATTCAGAAAGAATTCATCAAGTGAGGATGGCAAACCCCTCTCCGCCTACCACTATCATCCCAACTTCTCTGTATGCTTCCTTGATGATGCAGAACTTCTGAACTGTCCCTAGAACCGTTTCCCCCAAGTGACATTTAAAAATATCTCTTTGATGAAGCTACTGTTAAGGAGGGTTTTCTGATGTGTCAGCCAAATGCATCCTTTCAGACCTAGTCTCTGCTAGGCTTCCCCGTGCCCCAAGCCCACAATGTCATATACACAGATGGCTGCGAGGGACACTTCTTGGAACTCCTTCAGATTGTGTGTGTGTGTGTGTGTGTGTGTGTGTGTGTGTGTGTGTGTGTGTGTATGTGTGTGGCAAGTTGTCTGCATGCATATATGTGTGCATGTGGGTGGAGGCCAAGGTTGAACCTTGGGTGTTATTCCTCAAGCACCATCCATTTTATTTTCTGAGATAGTCTCTCATTGGCCTGAGTCTGGATAATTCGGCTAGGCTATTCAGCCAGCAAGGACCAGGGACCCTCCTGTTTCTTCCTATAAATGCTGGGATTATAGGCATGCAGACCAGACAATGGGTTTGGGGGATCGAAATCAAATCCCCATACTTGCACAGAAAGAACCTTACTGACTGAGCCATCTTCTCATCCCCCACCTTTCAGAACTTTTCCCTTGCAAGAAAAGGAAGCTTGGGCTGGAGAGATGGCTCAGAGGTTAAGAACACTGGCTGCTCTTCCAGAGGTCCTGAGTTCAATTCCCAGCAACCACATGGTGGCTCACAACCATCCTTAATGAGATCTGGTGCCTCTTCTGGCCTGTAGGCATACATGCAGACAGAAAATCGTATACATAATAAATAAATAAATAAATATTTTTTTTTTTTTTAAAAAGAAAAGGAAGCTTACTCCCATGGGTGCTAGGTTGTTGGGGTTGAGTATGATATGAGCATTCTGTTAGGTCAGGTAACTCAATTCTCTAATACGAATGCAATTGCTTTCATCTGGGGTGGGGCGGGAGATGTGGGAGGGTGGTGGGCTGTCTCTACAAACACCATGCCCAGCAGAGTGTGGACCCACAAGGGACAAGAAGGCAGTTCGGTCCAACACAACTCAGTAGCTGGTGTTGATTCAAGCTTCAAGAGTCTCTCTGTGAGTCATTTACTTTAGGCATATTTAAGCACAGAACAATTTGGAAAAACTTTCCTGATGATAATGAGCTCAAACCCATATGCACAACAAAGCTTAAGACCTGACTACATTGAAACTCTTTGGAAAGTACAAATGATATCTTCCATAAAAATGGGGTCTATCGATTAACTGAGAAAGCGAACTCATAAGGGTCTGGGGGAGGATCTTGTCTCAGTCACAGAGACAGTGCAAAGGTCATCAGGCCATTAACTATGTCCACTCCCAACCTTCTGGGCAGAACGTGGGCTATAATCTCTTCCTTTGAAGAGACAATCCTGTGTGTTTAACGTTCCAGATTCCCCGCCTAGTTCTCTGTGAGCTCAAGGACCCACATGCCTCCTATACTTTCATGTACCATGAAGGTGACCTGAGGGTTTTTCATCTTTTTTTTTTTTCTTATAACCAGGAAACAGTGAGGAGAGAGAGCTGCTACCAAGCAGATAGCAAGGGTATAATTACCGCTCACAAATGAGGCTGGGATTCAACTTTCTGGCTCCGCATCCATTCTGTAGTTTTTTTTTTTTGCTAGCTTTCCCAAATAATCTGAAAACACACATTCTCTTTGTGTGTTTTCTTTGTCTATCTTTAGATCCTTTGATTCAGCTTCATTGGCAACAGCTAGTTCTTCCCCTGAACACTTGCAGTTGGACCGTGGGACAAGGCAAAAGATTGGTGGCTGAGAAGCCACACTTCCTGCTGTCTGGTGGCTGCCTGCTCAGTGTGGTGGCCACTTGCCCTTAGTTGGCATTTTTCCATGACAACGTCCAGCTGAGTGTTCTCATAAGGAATTCAAGTTGCTTTCTTGGAATTCCATGCCTGAATGTCTTTCTTTTGGGAAAGAAGAAGTGGAGGAGGTGGCCGTGGGGGTGGCAGTGGTGGCAGCAGCAGCAGCTAGGTCCTTCAGATTTCTAGCTGGAGGTATGGGCAGAAGCAGGAATTCTGACTGACTTGAGAGAAAATGCTGTGTGTGTGTGTGTGTGTGTGTGTGTGTGTGTGTGTGTGTGTGTGT
>CAJQZJ010033263.1:5289335-5340522 GCA_907164525.1 Lophiomys imhausi
TGTGTGTGTGTGTGTGTGTGTGTGTGTGTGTGTGTGTGTGTGTGTGTGTTACTCTTTACTTTGAGACAGGGTCTCTCACTGAACCTGGAGCCCATGTTTCTTCATCTAGACTGGCTGGCCTGCAAACCCCAGGAATCCTCTCGTCTCCACCCACCAGCACTGGGGTTCTGGGCTTTCAGTAAGGCATATGGCCTCCCCTGGATTTTTATGTAGGTGCTGGGGATCTAAACTGAGTCCTCGTGCTTACACAGCAAGTGTTCTCTCTTACCACTGAGCCATCACCCTACCCCAGGCACATAACCTTTAACCAATGTTGAGTTTACATCATGATTTTATTATCGCTCAATCATTCTGGGTTTTTTTTTTTCCCACTGAATTCCCATATTTGCTGTTGGCTTGCTGGGTTCAAATCCAACTTTGCCACTTGGTATCTATGTAGCTCTAAGTTCTCTGTGCCTTGGTTTCCCGTGTGTAAATGAACATGATAATATTAATAATAACAACAACAACAATAATAATAATAACATTCCCATAAGACTCTTGTGGGGATTAGATGAGGATACATGACTGACATCTACCACACACTGCAGAGTTATTAGTTGTGAGGATCTGAATCTTTTCCACATTCCTCAACTACACCTCTTGTCCTGATCCTCTGTACCCAGAGAACTCTATTGTTGCCATCATTTCTTCATAACTAAGACATGAGAGGTCTCAGGCTAGGAGATGAGGGTCAGTTGGTAGAGTGCTTAGCATGCATGAAGCCATGGGTTCTATCCTCAGTACTTCACAAACCCCACATGGTGGTTCACACCCTATAATCCAAGGAAGCTGGATTATAGGGAGATGAGAAGTTCAAGGTCATCCTTGAGTATCTAGAGAGTTTGGAGACCACCCTGAGCTACATGAAACCCTAAGAATGAATGAAAGGCAGGTGTGGTGGTTTGAATAAGAGTGTCCCTTATAGGCTCATAGATTCGAATGAGTGCCACCAGGGAGTGGCACTCCTTGTAAGGCTTAGGAAGTGTGGCCTTGCTGAAGGAGGTGTGTCCCGAGGGGTGGGCTTTGAGGTTTCAAATGCTCACACCAAGTCCAGTGTCTCCTTCTAGGCGTGCAGATCAGGATATAGCTCTCAGCTACTGCTCCAGTGCCATATGTGCTGCCATGTTTCCCACCATGATGACAATGGACAGAACCTCTAAAACTGTAAGCAAGCCCTCAAATGTTTTCTTTAATAAGCGTTACCTTGGTCATAATGTCTCTTTACAACAATAGAACAGTGTCTGAGACAACAGGGAAAGAAAAAGAAGAGGGAAGCTGTTACGAATGACTGAATCTCCATTTCACACACTGGTGTTTCACAAATGCTTATCTCTTCCTTGCAGCCTCCAAAGGCACAAAGCTCCCCCTGTCAGCTCTCACTCTCCTCTGTGAACTTGGTCCCACTTTTGACTCCAAAATCAGTATCTGTGCCTTAGCCCTGTCCTGTGAGCTCCTTTGCTTCACAAATACAAAGTGGAAAAAAAAAAGCCCCACAAAGAAACCACAATTAGAAGTTACTTATACGTTTACCTAATTGGTTCCTTCTTCAACGTCTCCCCACAATGATCTGTTTACTTGTCAACTTCATTACCTTATTCTTTGGTTTCAAAGCCTTCTGGAAGGGTCCATTCCCTACAGAATGTACTTGCTCTCCTCAGCCAGGAACTAGAGCTGCTATGATTTGAATAAGTTTTTCCCCAAACCACAGCCCAAGGTACTACTGGAAGGTAATAGAGCCCCTCAAAGGTGGAGTCTAGTGGGAGGGAGCCATGTTCCTGGAAGCCTGCTCTTGAAGGGTATAATGCAACCCGAGTCCCTTTATCTCTCTCCCTAATTCCCAGATACCTTGAGAGGAGCAGCCAGCTCTGTGCTCCACCATCCCACCATGACACCCCACCATGCTGAAAGCCCCAAACAATGAATTCAGGCAACCATGGTCTGAAGTGTCTGGAATCGTGCGTCAAATTAAAGCCTTCTCCTTGAATTGGATTATCTCAGGTTTTTATTGTATTCAAGTTGTCAGGGTTAATCTTGAGCGTCATATTGTTTGGACCTGGTATCATCTAAGAGACAACCTCTGGGTGGGCCTGTGAGGGCATTTCAGGAAGGATTAATTGAAGATATAACACACACATACACAAGAAAAAAAGAAAAGAAAAGAAAAGAAAGAAAGGAAGGAAGGGAGACAGACAGAAAGAAAAAGAAAAAGAGCATGGTGGTGCTTGTCTGTAAGCCTTAAAACGGATGGCCCAGGTCCAAGGCAAAAGTTGGCCTGCCCTCATTTCTTCCTGCTGAGAACATCTGTCCCTGATGCTGCCCTCTGCTCATCACACTGGTTTCATCTAGCCTTCCAAAGTGAACCAAAGACTGGGTCTCTCCAGGACTCCTCAGGCCTCTCCAACACCAGGTTGGAAGAGCTGAATCATGCAGTTTCATGGACCTCAGTCCAGAAACCACTCATGGTTTCTGATGCTCAGCTCCAGTGAGGACATTGTTGAAGGAGCAGCATGTGTCTTGTAAGCCAGTCTAAGGAACCCCTTTCGAGCGAAGGTTCATCCTGTTGGCTGTGTTCTCTACAGAACCCTGTCTAACTCTGCAAGATGCTGCCTACCTGTGTCTCATCATGATCTTGTAATTGACCTGGGAAGACCCTTCCCACTCTTTCTTGCTCCAAGAATCCTTTGCCACCTCTGACTTTTTCTGCCTTCCTTGATTTTTCTTCCTGGAAAAATCCTACTCTTTATTCAGTGTTTTCTGTTCAGTAAAGCCTTCTAACCAACTATCTTCAGCAGTGACATCTTCCTGGGGTTTGATTCACTGAACTCAAATTCCAAATAAAGCATTTATCTCCTCTGAAGGCCCCTACGAAGTCACAGTTCATAAACTCTGGGTTCTTTACATGTGGTAAAAAGTGCATAATCCTAGTTTGCCTCCTAAACAGGGCATTCCTGGGAGTTTATCTTGCATCGTGGGGTGTGTGTGTGTGTGTGTGTGTGTGTGTGTGTGTGTGTGTGTGGGTGGGTGTGTGTAGTCTGTCCAGCCACATTTTGTTGCTTTTCCTACATAAGACCCTGTCTGAAACAACAATAAAACCAAACTTTGCCTAATATTATAAACATTTTCCTGTCACTTCTCAGGCTTAAAAAGCGTGATTTTTTTTTTGAGATAAGGTCTCATGCAGCTCAGGCTGACCTCAAATTTGATATGTAGCTAAAGATGACTTTGAATTATTGAAAAGCATAACTTTTAAATTCTTATGTTAAAATCATACAAAATTAATAATTGTAAATAAATCAAAGAAATGTGCTAAGTGTACTAAAAAGAGGAATCTACTTTATCAAAACTTATTATTCCCCAGAGAGAACTGCTACAAAACAGCTTGAGACAACATACACACACACACACACACACACACTCCTCCTGGTAAAGTCTATAAATTTACATTTCTTTTTTTTTTTTTTTTTTTGGTTTTTCGAGACAGGGTTTCTCTGTTTAACAGCTCTGGCTGTCCTGGACTCGCTTTGTAGACCAGGCTGGCCTCGAACTCACAAAGATCTGCCTGCCTCTGCCTCCCAAGTGCTGGGATTAAAGGCGTGCACCACCACCACCCGGCTATAAATTTACATTTCAAAGCAAAAAAGCAAATTAAGTTCACTCATTCTGCTACTTACTCCTAAAATGATTTTGCATTTTCTGTGATTTTGGTATGTGCACGTGTGTTCACATGTGTGTACGTGTGTGCAGAGGCCAAAGGACTTTAGTTGTCATTCCTCAGGAGTTGTCCACCTTAGTTTTGTTGTTGTTTGTTTGTTTTCTTTTCTTTCAAAAATTTTATTTATTACTGTTGTGGACATGTGTCTGTGTGTGTGAATACGGGCATGTGAGTGTCATAGTACACACACAGAGGTCATAGGGAAACATGCATGAGTTACTCTCTTCTCCCGTCCATGGTCCTCAGGATCAAACTCTGGTTTCCAAGCTTGGCCGTGAGTGCTATTAGCCCTGAGGTACCTCACTAGCCAGTATTTCATTGTTTCATGGAGGCATGGCCTCTCACCGGTCTGAAACTCTATTGCTGTCTGCAAAGTGAACCTCAGGGATCCTCCTTTTCTCCTAGTTCCCAGCTTACAAATACATCACGTTATCCTGTGCTCCTAAATGAGGATTCTGGGGATTAAAAGAATGACATCATGCTGACCCAGCAAGCCCTTTACTGACAGAGCTGCCTCTCCACACTCTGAGTACTTTTTCTTCTTTGATTGAAAATGGTATACTTACCTGGCAGGGGAGACATCATGGTCACAAACCCCGGAGAGTTTTCTCCATTGTACTTGGCATGTACTGACCCTTGCTATTTCCTGAAATTTGGGAAACTTGGCTGCATAGCTGGTGGTAGTGGCAACGTGTTCCATACGCTCCCCTTTAAAAAAAGAAAGAAAGCAAATGGTGAAGGCACGGTTTATGGCAGCAGGTTCATCTTCTATTATTGGGCATCCCCATTGTTTATCAGCTTTTGTTTTGTAAATATTGCTGAAATTACAGTTCTGGTAAGAAGGAAGAGTATGGGGAGTGCTTGAAGATACTCAGCAGGTGGACATCAGGGACTTAGTTGTAGTAGCCTCCTTGGCTTTATTTTCATCTTGGTTCCCACCTCCTCCTTTCAGTGGGTCGTTCAGGCTACATTTGTGCCAGGTGCACCTGATAGTGTGGGTCCCTGAGACAAGGTACCTTTGTTTTTGGGTGTGATACGGCCAGGCAGGCCAGTTTCCTACAGGGAAAAGTTGTGGGGAATGCAGGATCACTGGCCGTTCACTGTGGACTCCAGGCTGGGATGGTGGTAGGAGCTTTCCTCTCTGAAGAGAAAAATGTCCCCATTGTAACTGGATGGCCGAAATGAAGATATTCCAAAGAGACACCTGTGTTCTTTATCTGACCATCAGACTATTGAAACAATGGCAATATCTCCCCATCCCAGCAAAATGTGAATTTTTCTAGCAATCTCATACTGGGAGAAGGAAATGACACCCGAGAAGAATTTTCTCCTAGAAAGATTTCACACAGTTCTAACAACCTGTCAGAACACCTTAAGGCTGAAGCCAGGATAATGTGACAGGTCAGTGATGAGCAGCTCACACCTTGACTGGGATGGTTTAGATGTGGACATTCTTGGTCTTCTATTTAAACTTTAATCTCAACTCATGACAGGAAGGGAGGGTGGGGTCACTGGATCTCTTTGTCTTTCTTCCCAATGTAGTCACATAGAACCCATCCCCCTTTCTTGCTTTGTATTGTTAATTCAGTTCTTTAAATTGACCTCTTGAGGACAGATGGCCAAACTTGACTCCATAGGGTACAGATTGTGACCCCAAGTTTGATCACACAAAGACTGCTCATGGCCATAGTAGGAAAAAAATAGCCGTGGATATGAAAACATGACATTTCCAAGGGCCATTAGAGGTGGAACAAGGGCTGGGGTACAACTCAGTGCTAAAGTTATCTCTTAGCACATGCAAGGCCCTGTACGATCTGCTGCGCTAAAACCAAGGAAAGGGTGGTATGCTGGTTTGAAAGAAAATGGCTCCCATAGGCCCACAGGGAGTGGCATTATTAGGAGTTATGGCCTTGTTGGAGGAAGTAGTCACTGGGGGTGGGGTTTTGAGGTCACAGATGCTCAAGTCATGCCAGTGTGACAGTCTCTTCCTGCTGCCTGCTGATCCGGATGTGGAACTCTCAGATACCTCTCCAGCACCATGTGTGCCTGCATGTTGCCGGGCTGATAATGGGATAAATCTCTGAAACTGTAAGCCAGCCCCAATCAAATGTTTTCCTTTATAAGAATTGACGTGGTCATGATGTCTCCTCACAACAATAGAAACCCAAACTAAGACAGGGGACTACAGTATTTGCAGCTGTTCTGGAAAGGACTGGTCAGTGCTCCTGGACAGAAGGTCAGATAAGTAGAAAAGAGAAAGCAATGGCCACGTTGTAAGAGGTACCAAGGCTTCGGGCTTTTGGAGTATGTGCCCCTTCACACAACAGGGAAGCATGCTACCTGCGGGAAAGATGGAGCATGGTCACAGTTCACCAGGAATGAGCTACAAGTCACATCTGCAGAAGAGCAGAATGAGGGAGAAACTTGAGTTCCAGATGACTGTAGCTGATATGTGTTAGATCCAGGCCAGAAATTGAGTGCAAGGGTCTCAGCAGCCATTCCTCATTCACTCAAGCTTGAGGAGGTGCAAGGGGGTCAGTTTGGGAGGGAAAGAAGAAAGCATGAAGGTGTGATGATTCCTCCTCCACAAATAGAGCTGGGAGCTGACCATAGCAGATGCCCAGCACTGAGGCTCTTCAAAGACTCATAGAACTCATGCCTGATTGTCACAAGTCTCTAACCCTCTGGGATGGACACTGTATCAAGCAAGATTCCATAAAAGAAACAGAACATTGTATGTATGCATGTATGCATCTGTGTGTGTATGTATGTATATATGTATGCATGTATGTAGGATGTATGTATGCATACATGCATGCATGTGTGTATGTCTGTGTGGGTTAGATTTAAGTTAGGGTATAATCAGGCCACACTTGCTTGCAGTCTTATAGCTACTGGGAAGTAGCTTACAGAGAGCCCGTCTGTGAATGTGTACCAGGCTCCTCAAGTACCAGGGTCCCAGAAAGGAAATGTCAAACCCCAGACTAGATGCTGCTCAGGTTCAGCCTACCTGCAGCCCGCTCTGTCTCCATCCTCATAGTTGATCCCAGATCCCCCAGGTGTCTGGATTCTAGGATGAAGACAGGCGTCAATCTCTTTTGCCTTAAGGAAGCTTACTGACTTCCAGTTGCTAGAGGCCATTAGAGGGTTATGGCATGTCCCTCACCTGTAGATGAATGCACCCCAACTCAAGGTGCCTATCCTCTGCCCTGTAACGAATATCCCTCTTCTAAGTGTGCTCCTCCTCCATACTTCCCCTACATCCTCTAAGTCACACATTAACAAGATTCCTTTTTCCCTTCCTCACAGATGAAAGACACTTCTCTCCTTCCCCAAAGCCCTAAGATAGACTTCTTGCTCTTCTGGGTGGTCTGAAAGCCTTTCCTTTCTTGGTCACCTTGCCATATGCTCTTTGGTATTAACTAAATCTATTGCCCCAAGGAACAATCTGAAGCAGTGTCTCTATTCAGTTTGAGAACATATAGTGTGTATACAGAGTGTAATACATTCTGCAATTATGTGAAAAAGAATGGAAACTGGAAAAGAGCAAGAGCTAGTTGTAACCTGGCTGAGCCTTAATCCCTGTCAGTACTGGTGGTTTGGACATCCTGCAGAAGCTGAGGACCTCCAACAAAGAATGAAGCATGGATCCAGAGAAAGTGTGATTGCAGGCTCAGTGGATACCTTCCATGATGAGAAAAGCCAACAGAAAAGTGAGAACTCGTGTGAGCTATAGAGCACCTGCTTCCAGGCTGTGTCCAAATCTCCCATAAGATTCTTCTTTAATGTCTCTCTAGCCGGAAATACAGAAGGGATGAAGTTTTGGAAAACCGCAGCTCATCTGAACTAGGCTGGTGTAACACAAAGCAGCCACAAGCCTCTTCTCACTCTCTCTGATTTTACATTTACTTTTAATAGTGTGTGTGTGTGTGTGTGTGTGTGTGTGTGTGTGTGTGTGTGTGTGTCCCTATGTCTGTATGGGTTGGAGATGGGTTTTGTGTATCCAGGTGTCCATAGAGGCCAGAAGAGGGCATCAGATCCCCTGGAGCTAGAGTTAGAGTTGGTTGTGACGTGTCCACCATGGGGGCTGGGAACTGAAGTTAGGTCCTCTATAAGAACAATATGTATTACTTACTATCCACTAAGAGGTGTCTCCAGACCCTTAGTTTTCTTCTTGACAGCTTTCTACTGAAATACACCTCTGGAAACCATATTAGATCTCTAAAATTATGCAGTAAAAAGTTACACTCCCCCTTAACAGTGCACAGATACCAACTCTTTCTCCTGAAGATGATAACACTTGTTTTGTTTGATGCTATCTACTTCTCTTCAGGATATTCTCATTTTTTATATCTTGTACCTTTAATAGTGACATATAAAATTGTACCTATGTATATATTTCACATCAGACGGTAACTTGGAGAAAGGAAGGACTAAAAGAAATGCTTAGTTAACAGGAAGGAGGAACCCTGATGCCCTCCCCATCCCTGAGGAGACATTATCATCAAACAATGGTGACTTGGGGAGGAAAATTTTCTTCAGTGGTGTAGTCACTGCTAAGTTGCCTAAGTTCCTGAAAATATCCCCCTAAATCACACTGCTATAAAGAACCCTATTGAACTCAGTTGTACACACACACACACACACACACACACACACACACACACACACAAAGAAGGGAACTAGGTGGGAAAGAGGAAGGGCATCAGTGGCTGTGGGAGGGGACAAGAGAGTAGTGGTGGCTGAATATGATCAAAGTACATTTTATTTCTGAATGAAAATGTAACAGTGAAAGTCCTTATTATGTACATTTAAAATGGGGACAAAATGTCGATAGTTTAAGGGTCTCTCAAGCAACAGGTCACTGAGATCTCCATAGTATTTACCTTCTTCTTAATATCCACTTCAACTCTGTCTTCAACAGGTTGACTTCATGTAGTGGCAGGAGAGTTTTAACTCGCTCAGCTGTGGTGGATCATGCAGTTAGCCGTCATGTGCTCCTGGATTAACCTTTGAAATCAGTTAATTAGATGGAGGTTATAGTGAGTAAGATGAGGCCAAACATTAGAGGACTCAGTCAGATCTCTAGGCTTGGTAACCATTGTCCTAATGTAGACCCTGTGACAGCAGCAATTTGATCCAGGACAAACCTCTATAAGTTGTTTAAGAGACAGGGTAAAAACTAAGTATGAGGATACTAAGGAGGAAAGGAGTGATCAAGGAGGGGAGTCAGAATAGGAGGGAACTGTACAAACTGACGACATGACCACTCCGTGGTATAGTTAAGGGGAAGGTTTTTGTTGTAGATGAGAGAGAACAGCTAGACGTGTCTGGGAGAGCCCAGAGCAGAGAGAGAAAGTAGTAGACTGAACATGGTCAGAGGACTGCACCTGGTCATGAGAGAAACAGGAGCATAGCAGAGCAGTGACAGACAGACACACAGACAAATAGACAGACAGACAGACAGGCAGGCAGACAGACACGCACATGCACGTGCACACACACAGAGGGAGAGGGAACATAGAGAGAGGGAGAGTGAGAAATCTGAGACAGTGAGAGAGTGGGAGAGAGGGAGGTCAAGCAGAGAGAGATACCAAAGATTTGCAGGGTGATAAGGAGAATTTGTAGTTAGTGGGAGGGAAGCCCATGAACCAGACAAGTTTGGGGTAGGGGAGGAGGTGAGGAAAGCTAGGATGTTAGCATGGGCTTTGAAATGTATAACAAGTACTTGTGTTACTGAGGAAACCAGGAAGCCAGAATGTGCTTTGGTATGCTAATAGGCACCACCAGATAGACATTTGTCTTTTTTGATTTTTGGAATCTGGAAAAATAGAGTTTCCTTTGGACCCAACAGGACCCAGTGCCCATCCATAGGAGCAGGATTATTGAATCTCTTTTGGTCTGGTCCAAATCTTTGCCCCCCAACAGTTTGGACTTGTTGATTTGGAAGGAACACTGCTCCTGGAGGTGGGCACAAATCCCATCTTCAGCAGTCATCAGGGGATCTAGTCCTCTTTAATTTGGAGAACCATGGCAGTCTAAAAATTAAGTTGGTCCTGAAAGATGTTAAACTGACCTAAATTTCTTCAGGGTTTTCTGGAAGCTGGTTAGACAGAGAGGTTAACTGATGCAAAGAAGACTTAGTCCAGCTGTCTTAGTTCCAAGTCCCGAGAAAATACGCAGAGTGGTAAAAAGAAGGATGAGCTAGATGGTACACTAATTGTAGTGAATTGCTGTTAGGGGGTTGGGGACACAGACCACTCTGTCTCATAGTTAGCAGAAAGGGTGATGTAGAGTCTCTCAGAGGAGGGGAGATCTAAGGGGCCACAATAGAGGTTAACAGATGGCAAAGACTCAGAACATGAGACAGCCACGTGATGACAACATGCATCCTTGGAAGGTGTTATGTGAGGGAGGATGCACCTTCAAAATTAAAAAGTGGGGCTGTTAGGACCACTATAATCTCTACTGAGAGTGTACTGAAGGAAATAGGACAGTTTGCCCATACCGGAAGAAGGGAACGGGCAAGAAAACCATCTACAGAAGGTTGGCAGGCTTTGTCATAGGGTTAGCAAGACTGATGACTTTTGTTGCCACTCACTCCAAGATGTAAGGCTGTTGGTTTGGTGGAGGAACTTGAGACTATTTTCACTGGTCAGCCTAACTTCAGAGTCAGCTATCCTATCTCCTACATTATAGCTTTGGTGCAGAACATTAAGAGACAAAGTTAATGAGAAAAAAATTAACATCCCAATTGAGATAAGTTTTGTTTAGTAAGGTGAATGTAATTGTAAAACTGGCTGAACCATGTACCAGAGTTCGGTAGGATACAGAACTGTAATCAGCTGTTTGTTACTTCAGACTCCTGCATAAGGAACAAGCACCTGGAAGCTTTGTAGGAGTCAGTTAAATTCAGCATTCATTGACAATTTAAAAGAAAAATAGAATCCTATCAGGTCCTTTTTATAGGATTATATAGCAAAGCCCCAATGATACCCCTTGGATATTCTGAGTACTTTCCCAAACCTGTGAGTTTGATGACAGAGTTTTTGGCAGCCTCCTTTAATCAGGGAACATGGCTGGAAAGGATGCAGAAGGACATATTATAGCTGTGAGAAATGCTCTTCCAGAAAGACATAGTGTTTCATAGCTGTAAATACAGCTTTTACATTTGGTCTCAGTATTTCAGAAGATAGGCTTGTTTTTCTCAGCTGTGAATAGACACAGGGGTGCTGAAGTAAGCCAAGGTATTGCCTTGTATCTGTGAGATACCAAGAAGAGAACCATTACTGAGAAATAGCTGTTCAAATAATATTTTAGATGCTTAAGTATAATGTCTGAGGGCTGTGGTCCCTTTGTAACAGAATATTTTTATTTAAAAGACTTATATTTATTAGTACTTATCAAACACCTATAAAATACCTATATTCTATAACCTAATACCTATCTAAGAACACCTAACCAATACTATTTTAACTTTCTTAAAAGGATATTAATATTCTTAGTGTAGGTCCATGCAGGATAACTTGGATTTTGGTAGTCTGGGTACAGCAGTCACTGTAGACAATCCTTTCCCAGCTTAACGTCTGTTGGGCCTAACTTTGCCAGTTTGTATGGCCAGTTTATTTCAACTGCTAAATTGTGGCTGGTTTATGAGACCAGTCTATTTTAACCGCTAAACTTGAATTTGGCTTCCTCTGAGACTCATTTCTACAGTCTCCTCTGTCCACGTATGTTTCATAGTCTACTTTCTCACTGTGGTCTCCAAATTCCACCCACCTTTTCTACCAGTTTTATTTGCCACAAAAGAAAGGTCTTTCTCTGGCAGACTTGCAGCAAAATGTCTCTATCTAGGACTTTATCTCAGTTTATGACCATTGTGGTCTCAATACTGACAAAGGGCATACCTTGCTGTTCACTTCTCTAGCATGCGTTTATTTCTCAGTCTGTGAGGGCAGGAGGAAGAGGAAACAGAAGAGAGCACCACGTGGAGTTCTTTGGTTTATGTATAACATCATCTCACAATCCTTGGTGGTCTCGAGGGCCCACAAAATCTCTGGAGATGTCCAGCGGGTCCTGTGGCTTCTCGAGGCAACCGATATCATCTGTGGTTTTTTAGCCACACCCCTTCAATAGGCATTTTGTGTTTTTCGCAGAACTATGGCCTTAACTGGGCTTCATCCATTCAGCAAGTTAAAGGGACGCCAAGCTCCTCCTTATGTGCTGCCAGATGCTAAGCTGAACTGCATAGTAATTCACTAAAGAGGCCTAACTTCTACTATGTCCTTTGAACTGTTAACTGAGTACACTGATCATTTTAATGCTGGTTGAATGTTCCTGCTGAGTGTTTGAGATCATGTAGGAAGCCAAAATAAAATATTATTTTTTGTGTTGTCAAAGCCAATTGAGGATCTGGTCCTCGGGGGTCACTTGGGTGCTGGAGGAACCTATGCCTCCTCTGGTCTTTCTTTTACAGTTAGTCCATCTGTGGGAGGGTAAGTCAGAAGGTACTGCTTTTTGAAAATTGTGTTTGTGTGTATCATGTGAGAGTCTGTGTACACGTTTGTGTGTGTGAATGCAGGTACACATACAGCAGTCGGTCTGTGGGGAGGTCAGAGACAGTGTCCCTTTGTTGTTTGTCAGGCTATAAGGTTTTCATGACTTTACTTCCCTTCTTGCTACAAAAGTGCTGGGATGATAGGCCACTCCTTCCATTTTACCACTTGATTCCTCTTCTAGCTTCCTTTCCAGCTGTTGTGCCAAATAACCAGATAAAAGGAGCTTAGAAGGGAAAAGGCTTGTCTCAAAAACAAGGTGCCCAGTAGAACATATAAGAGGGAAACCATTTCCAGTTAGAGACTACCACTATCCACCCCATGCTATAAAAATGTCCACAGTGGAAATGAGAAACTGGAGATTTCTGCCTGGTGAACACAGCGATCTGCTGTGCTTGGAAGTCAGGAACTGAAGTGCTAATATTTCAGGAGGACCTCCCCAGTCTCTTCTGCTTGATGCTGCAAACACCAGCATCATTTGATGATGTTTTGCCATCTGTCTGCTACTTGTTTTTCATTTCTTTATTTTTACTTGCTACTTGCTTAATAACCCCACCCGTTCAAAACCAAATTCATGGCTATCATTCTCCATACAGACCACCGTAGCCCTGCAGTGTATCAGTGACAGAGTGTGGTTTGCCTTCACACTGAAAGCAAACTGCTTTGGATGGTCTTATCTGTAGATCTAAAGAAAAGGACACTTTCCTGATTGTCAGCCACCTACCAGACAGTAGAGGATGTGTTTATTTGTTCTGCCCTCAAAACTACATCTGGAGAGCAGTTGCCATTGAAGGCAGTACCTTGTTCAAGATAATCAGTCATTCTCCAAGCTCCAAACTGTTTTCTACACAGCCCAACCGTCAGAGGCTAGTTATACAGGGTTATGGTAGGAATCAACAACCTGAACATCAAAGGTTAAAATCCAGGTACCTCAATCTGGAGCCACAATCCAAGTAGGGATGGTACTAATAACACCCCCTGACTCTGCCTAGTAACTCCGTAAGTTCCAAAGGCTCTCTTGGGGGGATCCTGTGACAGTACCAGATCTATGAGATGGGACCCTTGCTTCCGTCTGGTGGGAACTCTAATTTAGCAACAACATCTGTTCATCTCCTCCAGAAGATGCTCTGGCGCCTGATAACTCTCTGAACGCCTTGTCTATGTCTTCAGTCCTCATACTTCCTCTCAGTGAGCATGGGCCCTCATCTCTCAGTGCAGTTAAGTTTCATGAAAGTTCATTTGGGAGGCTGGGGAGATGGCTCAGTAACATACTAGTACTGAAAGCACAAGGACTTGAGCTTAAGTACCAGAACTCATGTTTAAAAGCCTCCCAGTACCAAGGAGGCAAAGCGAGGAGGATGCCTAGGGCTTGCTGGCCAGTCAGTTCAGCTGAATTGGGTGAGTCCCAATCCCATTTTAAAGCAGTAAGGTAGAAATGATGAGGGAAAACATCTGATGTTGACCATTGACTTACACACACACACACACACACACACACACACACACACACACACACACACGCGCGCACACACGCACACGCACGGACATGCACACATATGCATATACACACATGTGGACTTAGGACTATTCACACTTGAAGTTCCACCTTTTTTATTTTTACCTTTTTGGCACTTTATTTCTATTTTTTAAAATCCTCTTTTCTTCATATTTTGTGTATCCTTTAAGCCATCTGCCATCCTTTCTGGAATTCTATGGCATATACATGCATATATTTGTGCATACATAAACTCCATGCTGATATTTGAGAAGGGCACATCCTACCCAAATTCAGCTCATAAGTTGTCAGGTGTTCCAGAGAGTAATGGGGAGGGGGAGGAGAGGTAGCTGGGATTTTCCAAATGCATCTCCCCATCATCTTCTGGTCCGTCCACCTCTCCCCTCAAGACGACTCAAGTAAGACTTGTGCAGCCACTCGGGTAACAACAGCATCATCATGATAAAGGGCATTTATAGTCCAAGCAGTCCAGCAAGTGGTTCTGACACACCCCGCGGCCTCCCGTTCGCTCCTCGTGGCTCAGAGCCACACCACCATGCTGCTCAGCTCTGTTCCTGATTTGGACAGAAGCAGCCCACTCCACCCTCATCTCTCCATGGAGATGCCACCCTGGAGATGTGCTGCAGTGCCCGCCCTTGGCTTTTAGAGACACAGTGCAGGAAACACTGAGCTGAAAGGTGCTTCTGGGTTGCAAGCTTTGTATGAGATCACTGTCCATCTTGTGACCAAATGTCACCCAAATACAGGTTGTTTTTTTTTTCACGTTCTTCAGGACGGACTCCAGTGCTGGTGGGGAATATGAGTCAGTGGAAGGAATTGGATTCTTCCATCTCATAGACCAGGAGGGCTGCGGTGCCGACCATGCTGTCAATTTTTCTTTTTTCATTATCTTCCAGGAGGCTTTCTTCAATCTAGCAAATATTGAATTCTAGATGTCATGATATTTGCTGGACTAATAGAGATCGATATGGCTAGTCCTGAGCTCCGAGTCACTTGAGGTCTTGGAGACACAGAGCCAAATACATGTTCCATTTAGCTATGCTTTCCTTAGATTCTTTTTTTGGGTACTATTTCTTCATTTACAGTAGTTTAGAAAACCAAATTCTCTAAATGTTTAATGCTCCTGTATATATGTAGTTTATTCCAGTGGAAGACAAGCTTTATAGAGTGTTCTGTTTTATTTGTTTTGGGCTAGTGATTATCCTATATTTTTTTCTTTAAAAAATTTTAAAATCACATCTATCTATCTATCTATCTATCTATCTATCTATCTATCTATCTATCTATCTATCTGTCTATATTTATTTATTTATTTTTCATGTGATTTTTCTTTTTTATTATTATTATTTTTTTATTTCTTCAAGTTACATCTCAATCAAAATCTCCTTCCTACTCCCCCCTCTGGTCCCACCCTCCCACCCTCTTCCCCTTTAACCCTTCCATCCACTTCCTTTTTTTTTAAGTTTAAGGTATATCTTTTCCCCCCAACAGCTCCCCCTTTCAGTCCAACAAATGGCTCTTTCTCTTATAACAACAAATACAATACAAAACAACAGAAATAATTAGGCCACAATTATGAAAATTATAAGGCTTAGCATTCATTCCCAATGTCCAGTCCATTCATATTTGGCAAATGACTTTAACATTCTACTATCCAACCATCTCCATGAGTTTAAAGTTCTATATCCAACTCATCTTCCATCCTAACTTGTATCACATTTTAAAAACATTTTTTAAGATCCAGAACACCCTCTTAATTCTTGAACAACTCAAAATTTAACTATGAGACTCCAGCTATCTAGTCTTCGACCACATCAGAGACCTGAGAGGGATAAATATATTTAATTATACAGGATGTGCAGGGCCAGAAGCTTTCAAAACTAAGAAATGACATACCAGTGGCTGCCTGGACAGTTCCCAATTTCTCTCCATACATACAGCAGATATCTATCTATCTATATTTATTTATTTACTTTTCATGTGTTTTGTTCTCTGTATGTGTGTGCTATAGTGCATGTGTGGAGGTCAGGGACCAATCTGTGGGTGTCTGTCTTCTCCTTCCATCATGTGGGTCCCAGGGATTGAACTCAGGACCTCATGCCTGGTAGCAACAACTTTTTACTCACTGAGTCATCTTCCTGGCCCAGTCCTATATTTACTATGACAGATCTTTCTAACAGCCTCATGTGAGACATAACCTCTTTCTATGGCCACAGCTGATTGGTTGGAGGTCAAGACCTGTTGTATTAACTTTTCCTGGGTAGACATGAACAGAGGTCTGTCTCTGTAATCTAGATAGAGGCCCAAGGGGAAAAGTAAGGATTTCCTTGAAGTTCAACTTGGTAAAACCATAAATTTATTGAACTTAATTACAGATCATGAGTGAGAAGTTATTATAGGGAGCAGAAGTGAACCCCAATTGGTTATATCATCATTATCCCACCCATCCTGGATTATGACTTCATGAAAGCTGTGTCATAGGGTTCCTCCACCCTCTATACATTTATTTATTTTAGTATGTGTATATGTGGGAGGTGGAGCATCTGTACCATATTGTGTGTGTGTGTGTGTGTGTGTGTGTGTGTGTGTGTGTGTGTGTGTGTGTGTGTGTCAGTTAGAGGACAACTAGTAGGAGTTGGTTATCTCCTACCATGTGGGATCTGGAGAGCTGAACCCAGATTGTCAGAATTGGTGGCAAGTGTCTTTACCCACTGAGCTGTCTTTCAGGTCCCAAAAATTTTCACTTCTTGCATATTCTAGCATCTACCAGAATCCCTTGCAGCTAGGTGTGGGTAGGAGGGTGTAGTGGCAGGAACACCAAGAGGGGCTCTTTTTCTATTCTCCCCTCTCCTGCCTAGGAGTTGTCATCAGCTCCGTTACCATTGTCATAGTCCTGGTTAAAACCCTATATTGTGCTACTCAACTGGTTGTCATGGCAACCTCTCTCCCAAGATGGAGGCAGGATGATCATGTTATTTCCAAAGAGAAAAACAATACTTGACCTCAGTTAGAACTGTAAGACTTTTTTTTTTTCATATTGGGATTTATAACTGAAGGCTTGAGGGATGAGTCAGGTGGTCTTAGGGGCTCAGGCTACTGTTATGGACTAATGTGATGGCACTCATGGTCATGAACTTGTGAGAGGAGGAGCATATTGCTTCTCAGAGGGAAAATGAAGAGCAAAACCATGTGAAGTGAAGAGAAAGGGAGTGAGAAGTGTTCTGAGAAAAGCACCCAGGAAAGCGCACAAGGAGAGTTCTCTTCTGTTGTTGCTGTTTTCTCAGTTAAATTCAGCTGATAAAGGAATGGGAGGGGGGTGGACAACTTGCTAAGAGTGAAGTGTGAATTACTCATTGTGAAGTAGAGGTGTGAATTGCCTGCCAGGAATGGTAAGTAGCTGTGGACCCCTTGAAAGTGTTTCCCACAGATTTAAACTGAGATAAGTTTTGGTAGATGTCTGATTTTGCATTGACCACTTTCAGCTGCATGGTATGACCCAGACAGAGAGGTGACTTCTTCCTGGTTTTCTAATAGTTGATTATGACTGAAGACATGGGAGGGGGGAGGCATGCAAAAGAGTCACTTGTGACCAGGAAGAACTTATCATAGCAGTGGACTGTGGATGCTAATGAGAGAGTTAGGGTACAAGGGATGTGAAGTGGAACTGGAATTTTCCTTGTGAAATTACTTTCACTGACTGACAGAGTCAGGAATCAAGTCTTAAAACTACATTGTATTCAGAGAGCCAGCAATCTGAAAGGTTTTGCCTTTGGGGATTGAAGGGGGCCACTGAGGTGGATTGTTCTTTGGAGTAAATATTTATTAAGAGAATTATTAACATCACAGAAAGACAGCATAATGGGACTTCTGAGGAGAGTTCAAGTCACAGTGTCATAGACAAACAGACAGACAGACAGTGGGGCTGGGGCTCTGATGAGAGTTCAGGCCCAGGAGGCAGAGTAGGAATCCCTTCTCTAGGTCTTGAAGAACAGGAAAAGTTTCATGCTACAAAGGGTACTCCTTTTGTTCACAACTTGGGTCTGTAGCCAGGCTGACCATCATTCTTGGGTGGCAGAGGGATGTGGGGGGGGGGATTCTTGCATTTTGGAGAAAGAATATGCAACCCTGTTTAACTCCAGAGTTGTGGGGGGGGCACACACCAAATTGAGGTATATCCATTATATTTGTAGCCTTCTGATATTGTGGAGTCTGTGGTCCTGAGCCTGTAAACTTCTTTGGGGAAGTGAGAATGATATTGCTAATTTGGAATCCTAGCCCCTGGAAAGTCTTAATGGAGGTTGGTTCTTGGAAGAGACCTTGCTATCCTGTCTACAGCAGCAATAAGAAAGAGGCTCTTGTGGGTAGCCATGGCCTGATTAGCTCCTAGCCCCCAAACCTTACATAATCTGAGAAATGAGTGGAAACTATCTTGGAGATATTTGTCTTCCAATTCATCTTTAGTCATCAGATTACATAGAGAAAAGGAGGGAAACAAAGGCTATCATTCCAAAGGTTAGCCTTGCCCCTCTGGTCAGGTGATCAGGCTTGCCTCTGAGAACTATGCTGTTGGTGCTTTTCTCCTTATTGCTTTCTTTCTATGTGTGTGTGTGTGTGTGTGTGTGTGTGTGTGTGTGTGTGTGTGTGGTTTACACATAACAAGGCCGCTAGTCTTTCATTCTTCCTGAGTTGTATCTTGGATGACATCTAGATAAAAGGTTAACTCAGGGCTAGGAAACTGCTGACAGCATATCCATGCCAGGCTACCTATGGCATGGTAAGTAAATGATCTACTTACATACAGTGTACGTATACAGATGCCTTTCTGCAATATGAAGTACACATGTGTGATTGCAATAGAGAATAGGAAGTACTCCTCTTTGTCTCCTCTCAAAGTGACAGCAGAGTTGAAGATTTCTCATGTGGTCTAAGAACCTTTGGTATTGGAGTACAGAAGTGGAAAAGAGAGGGTTTGGGTTAGTTTAATTGTCAATGTGACTCAACCTCAAATCACATGGAAAGAGAGTCTTAATGAGGATTTATTTAGGTCAGGTGGGTCTACGGACGTGTCTGTGGGAGACTTAACTGTTAATTGGTGTGGGAAGACCCAGCCCACTGTGGATGGCACCATTCCCCAGGCGGGTGGTCCAGAACTGTAAGAGAAGAGAAAGCTACAGTAAAAATTAAAGCAAGCAAAGATGCATTTTTTTCTCTGTGCTTATGCCTGTGGGTATGATACAACCAGCTTCTTGGATTTATGTCTTGACTTCCTCAAAATGATGAACTCTGGCCTACAATTGCAAGCCCAGTAAATCCTTCCATTCCAAAGTTGTGTTTTGTTGTGGTATTTTAACCCAGCAACAGAAATAAAATTACAACAGTGACAAAGAAGGTGACTGAGGACAGGAATATGAAAAGTGTAGGGGTAATGCAGGGGACCACAAAGCTGCCCTCCACTCCAGATGTCAATCATGAGTCCCACATTATAATCTATGCTTCTGATCCACAAGCTATTGTCAACACAAATACACAGCTCTCACCTTACAGGGGATAACAGATAATTTGTTCTGGTGCTAAATATGAATGACCATAGCTGGGTAACACAGATTGCATTTACCCCAATTACCAGGCTCCAACATGGTACCAGTTTCACAAAATTTTTATAGTAACAGAACAAAGAAAGTCATAAATTAAGACACTTCTCAAATACATTGGTGGAAACACCAGGTAGGCAAGTTATAGTAAACCACAGAAATCTTCATGGGACAGGAGCCATACTCTCACCTGTTTTCACCGTCTCTTTACATTCTGTTCACCCTGGCCTCAGAGCGTTTGCACCTATGTCTTGTTTGCTCCATCAGAGGCTGCAGGCCCCTGGACAGACGTAGCCTCAGGCCAGTCTGCTTCCGCCACCTCCTGTCTCCTCAACAGGTCTCTGTTTATGTGCTGAGGCGTCTGACCGATGATTCTTACCGCCTCAGGGCTGGTGTGGTCTAGGGACTGGTTAGCACATCTCTGCTTGAAGTCCAGTCTTTTCTGTCATGTCAGGACGGCCTCAGTGCCAACAGTTGGTGCACATCTCCTTCTCACTTCCATCTCTTCTGCCCCCTTTTTGTGGGGGCTCTGCCACCACGCCCTTAAGTAGGGCGCTGCTCTTGCAGTCCCTGGTGGGTCACACGGTTTCTTGAGGTTTCTCAAGATCCCTGGTCACGCCCTTCTGCAGGGTGAAATTCTCCAAACCTCTCAGAGCCATGGCTTTCCAACTGGCTCTGCTCAACTTCAGCTGTTGTATTTCTAGCGACTTTCAAAAGTGTGACAGTGTCCATCCAGCAGCTGAGCAGTGCTGAGAAGCAATGCCAAGCTAAAAGCCTTTTCCATTTTCCCTTCACATTTTGCACAAGGATCTGCTGGTCTCTGCCTTTCCAGCTCTGGGATTACAAACTTATAACCACCATGGCTGTTTTTTTTTTTACACTTATTCTTCTCTCATATATTATGTATAGATTGCAGTTTCCCCTCGCTACCCCCCCGTCTCTTCTCCCAACGTCTCCTTTTCCCCCATTCACCCCCTCCTTCATCTCCCCTCAGAAAAGACTAGGACTTCCAAGGACATCAACCAAATATAGATAACAAGCTACAATAAGACCAGGCACATATTATCACATGAAGGCTGGACAAGGCAACCCA
This sequence comes from Lophiomys imhausi, assembly GCA_907164525.1. Classification (NCBI taxonomy): domain Eukaryota; kingdom Metazoa; phylum Chordata; class Mammalia; order Rodentia; family Muridae; genus Lophiomys; species Lophiomys imhausi. Next base: position 5,309,845 of record CAJQZJ010033263.1, read on the forward strand.
GTAGGAGGAAATGGTCCCAGAAAAGGGTCAGAGATATCCCTCACTTCCACTGTTAGGAATCCCACAGGAGCGCCTAGCTACACCAAGATGTGGTGACAAGGTGAGGAAGGGAAGTTGCAGTTACGCAGGGCAGGTGGGGGTTGGGTGGAGGTGGGATAGCAGAGTTACCAGGGGTTCAGGGTGGCCTGGTTTCTGATAGGGTAGCCATGGCTGGCTTTTTAAGCTATTGGAAATCAAACTTAGGCAAGCACTTTATGAGCTGATCTGTCTCCTCAGCCTTGTAAATAAGATTTTGTTATACTAAAATACACTGTGCCTGATCATTTACATATTATCTATGGTGGCTTTTGCTCCAATGTCAGACCTGAGCAGTTCCATGAAAGATCATGTGGCTCGTAAAAGTCCTTGCTACCTGTTCCTTCACAAAAAAAGTTCGTCAATCTCTTTTGTACAATGCAATGACTCTCTGTCTCTGTCTCTGTCTGTCTCTGTCTCTCTCTCTCTCTCTCTCTCTATATATATATATACATATGTATATATGCAGCTATCACTTCTATCAAATTTCTGAACAGTTTTAACACCACAGGAGAAACTTCACATCCATTAGCAGTAGTCTCTCCCTATGCCCTTGACAAGCATTAATCTACCAACTAACCCTGTGGATTTACCTATTCCTGAAATAGCATATATATGGAATACTGCAGTATGTGGTCTTTGGGGATGGGCTTCTTTCACTTTATACAGTGTCCTCCTTCTTGCCTCCCAAAGGATGCCTGTAATCATCTTAAATACCCTATGTTCCATATACATAGCTATGGTTGAGTTTCATTTACAAATTAGTCACGTGAGAGATTGACCAGTGCTGCTGCCACCACCTGCTTCCTCCTCCTCCTCCTCCTCCTCCTCCTCCTTCTTCTTCTTCTTTTTCTTCTTCAGGTAAACACCAAATGGTGCATGATGCATTGCAGCAGGAGGGCCCAGAGGACATGGGGGCCCAGGATTAGAAGGCCACAACACTTCCTGGAGGCTTTGGCAGCAGTTCTCTCTGCCCATTAAAGAATCTGAGATTATAGACTCCCCCCCCCACCCCACCCCGGGCGAATCCCTAAAGAGCGAGGTTCTAAAGATCACTCACACCAGTGCAGATGCAGACTGGAGCTGGCCAGCGGACCAGGTTCAAGAATTTTGTCACTATGGAGGATTACAATGGTTGTGTTGCTCTTGGTGTTAAGTGTTCCAAGGGGCCATCATCCTGGCCAAGCTTTCCATTGTCCCTGTGTGGGGAGGCTACTGGGGGAGCAAGATTGACAAGCCCCACACTGTTCTGTGCAAGGTGACAGGCCACTGTGGCTCTGTTTTGGTGCATCTCATCCCTGCCCCTAGAAGGACTGGCATCATCTCTGCTCCTGTGCCTAAGAAGCTGCTGCTGCTGGTGGCCAGTATCAATGACTACTCCACATCAGCCAGGCCTGCACTGCCACCCTGGCAACTTCGCCAAGGCGACCTTTGATGCCATATCCAAGACCTACAGCTATGTTGTCCTCTGACCTCCATATGTATGGTCCCAGCAATAAAAGACACATAATTGTAAAAGAAAGAAGCATTGTGAACATGCATGTATGTGTTTATTCATATACACATATCTAACCTCATAATGAGCCAGGTACAGATACTTAGGGCTAATCATCAGAGCTTAGATAAAAATGTAATGATATAATACAGTTCACCCAAGAAAAATCTAGGACCATTAGGACAGTTGGCAGGAGAATTATTTGGGGACCATAGGAAGGAATGACACTTGTCAAGCATTAGCCTCTGGGGTGCCACAGAGCAAGCTAGGGGGAGGTAGGGTAGTCTGTTGATTCCTGTAATTTCTGAGAGTATTTTCAAAGCTCAGACCATTACCCAGTGCTGAGGATCCCTCAGAGTCAGGGTGATATTTCAGAGATAGTGTGTTAACCTTGATGCCCTTACAAGTCCCATTGAGCTAAGATGAGCAGAGCTGCTTCAGTCCTTGGGGACCAAGACCTCAACAATTTCCCTGAAAGTCCAACTGGCTCTTCCTTCTCTTCCCTATTGTTCCAATCAGGGTAATTTCAGTGAGTTCCTGAGAATTCAAGACAACTTTCCTCTGCCTTTCTTTCAAAGGAACTGCATTCATGCCAGGGCCTTTGCCCACAGTGGGAGAAACAGGGTTTCTGTACTGTTATCCAGATCAAAGTTGGCTTGTTTGGGCAATTTCTAGTCTGTTACATGTATCTTCACCAACACTTCTCACCTCTGGTTGAGATAGAAAGGCCGCAGAGGGCTGGGGATGTGGCTCCGTTGGTAGAGTGTTTGCCTAGCATGCACAAAACCTGTGTTCTAGCCACAGCACTGCAAAACGGGTGCGGTGGTCCATACCTGGAACCCTAGTGCTTAGGAGGTAGAGGCAAGATCAGAAGTTCAAGGCCAGCTTTGGCCACACAATGAGCTTGAGGCCAGCATGGGCTGATTAGACCCTGCATTAAAGATAGAAAGATTAAATAGATAGATAGATAGATGGATGGATGGATGGATGGATGGATGGATGGATGGATGGAGAGACAAGGTGTTGTAGGTTGGTGCTTCTAAAACCCACAGGTGCTAGCCCATGCATCTATGAGACATTTAAAATGAAGCTAGTCTAATCGAAGCCTTTCTGTGTGTATAAAATATGCAAATTATTTGGAAATCTCAATACAAAAAACAAGAGTAATCAGTTCGAGCTTTCCCAGTGATTTCGTGGTGAAATGATGCCATAAGCAGCCCTTGCCCTGCCTGTCAGTTCAGGGTCACGGAAATCACCCTACAAGCTGAGATGAGGATTTGCACGTCATTTAAATAACATGTCAGTGCAAACTAGGATCCTTGTGCCACTTTTTTTTTTTTTTTTGTCAAATCATGAAGCATTCCTGCTAGTGAAGGTCTCTTTTCTGTGTGTGCACTGTCAGTGTATGCAAGTGCCTGCCTGCATGTGAAGGTCAGAGGGCAACCTATAGTGTCACACATTCTTCATACTTGATCCCCATTTTTTTTTTTTTAATGCAGGCTGTCATTGGCTTGACGCTCACTGACCTGTCTAGGCTGGCCGGTTTGCGTGCCTCAGGGATGGACATGTCTCTACCTCCCCAGCACTGGGATTACAAGCGTGTGTTACCATGCCTGGGCTTTCTTTCCATGGGCTCTGGGACTGAACTCAGGTCTTTAATACTGGCCTGGTGAGCACTTTTCTGACTGAGCCATCTCTCCAGCCCCTTTCACTAACTTCCAATGACTTGAAGCAATAAATAAGCAAACCAAATATTCATTAAAATTAGTCCGAGAGCACATATTGGTTTGAATGAGAAATGTCCCCCAGAGACTCAAGGCCTTGAACAGTTGATGCTGTTGGACCCTGGGGGTCCCCTCCCCAGGTCCTGATGCCCAGAGACCACCAGAGACTGAGGCTCCTTGCAAGAAGATTTTTATTAAGCCCACCCCCTGGGATTCAACAGCCTTTGGGAAGGAGTGAATGTGAATAACAGTTCTCAGGCAGCTTTTAAGCACAAAAGCCACAAATGGGTGGGTACATAAAGGGAAGAATGTGCAGTTAACTTTTAGCCTGCAGGTAGGGATAGGGGAGTGGGGATAAGGGAAACAAAGGGGGATCATCCCAGTCAGCTCTGTAAACTCAACCTTTAGCTTGCCAGGGTGGGACCATTGTCTTTGGTTAGATAGTCCCAGGGAAGAGTTCCATGGAATGTCCCCTGGGGTCATGAGGTCAGGTTCTCATGAACGAAGGAGAAGGCCTTCCTAGGGAGGGGTAGTGGTATTTATTATTTTATTAGTTTTTACAGCCTTACAATGCTCTGTTAGTGATGCTGTTTGAGAAATGGAACCTTTAGGGGGAAGGAAGTATGTCACTGGGGTTGGGCTTTGAGGACTGAAAAATCTCACACCATTTCCTTCTCATTTCCCCTTCCTGGGTGCAGACAAAAATGTGATCAGCCAGCTTCCTGCTCTTCATGCCACACCTATGCCTCCATGAGAGGCTCTATCCCTCTAGGACCGTAAGCACAACTAACCATTTTCTTCTCTGTGTTGGTTACGGTGTTTTATAACAGTGTCAGGAAAGTAACTAACACAGACAGTCAATCATGGAGGGCATTGTTCAGCCTCTATGTTGATATCACAATTCTGTCTACCGACAAGTGACAACTTATAATGTAGACACCGAGATGGCTTCAGCCAGGTTTAGAGAGAAAATACTCAGGGAAGTAGGAGAATCCCAAGGATGACTTTGCTTGTGAGTGCTGAGGGCATCCAGGAAGACAGAGTGGAGACAGAAGCTCAAGATGTTGTGGGACCTGTCCTGGGGCATCAAGACCTCATACCGAGTGAGTGCCTGCGAAGCTCTTCCCATTGAACCTTTCAGAAGAACCTTGTCCTTCCTGTCAGTACTGTGTGTGTTTATATTTTGCAGATTTTTATGTGTGGTATGGATGTGTGTGTGGTTGTTTGTATGTGTGTGTGCACATATAGGTGCATGTGTGTCTGTATGCATATGGAAACCTAAGGTTGACATCTGAAGTCTTCCTTGGTCACTCTCAACTATTCCTTGAGGCAGGGGATCTCATCTGAACCCTGAGCTTGTAGAACGGGCTAGTGAAGCTTCCAAGATTGCTCCCATGATCCCCTGTCTCAGCTCTCCAAGGCTGGAGTTACCTTGGCGGGTCACCACACATATCTAGCATTTGTGTGGGACCTGGGGATTCAAATTTCAATCCTCAGGCTTGCACAGCAATTGTTTGATCCACTGAGCTATCTCCTTAGCCTCCAGGACTTATGCTTTCTGAGACTTCTTTATAAGCTTTATTTTAATGAGAAAAATAGTAATAATCTCTATGAGGTGGGTACTACCTCCCACTGAAGGAAAAATGGTGTTTCAGAAAACCTTCTAGACAATTCTCTTTGATGTTGCAGAAACATTGCTCCTCAAATAGTATCCACACATGAGATAGATGATTAATCTTCTATCCTGGGTGTTGCTGACATTTACAGCCAAAGGCTTTGACAGACTCATTTCCAAGTCATCACAGTTAGTAAAAGTCCTGGTGCCCAGAAGGTATTGATTAACAAACCTGTGTAGATCTTGAAGGGAGTTCCTAATGGGTTACAAGAAGACATTTCCTGTGACCTTATTCACTTTAACATGCACTTATGAGACATAAAAGGAAAACGTTTGGGTCAGCAAGAAGGCTCAGTGAAGGCCCCTGCTGTCAAACCAGACATCCTGAGTTCAATCCCAAGTACCCCTATAGACGAAGTAAAGAACTTCTGCAAGTTATCCTCTCATCTCCACACAGCAGGCCTCAGTGCTCACACTTTTATTGGGATAAATTCATGAAATAAAAAAAATTGGAATCCAGACTTTGGATAGTAGAAAAATATTAGTAATAAATGTTGGGTAAAGAATTACACAAATTGTTGGGTTGGGGACGTGGATTAGTAAAGTGCTTGTTGTAAAAGCATGGGGACATGAGTTTGATTTCCAGAACTCACATTTTAAAAGCCTGAGCCTGGTGGCACACTCTTGTAACCCAGCACTGGGGAGGTGGAGGCAGCTGATCTCTTAAGCTTGCTGACCAGCCTAGTCTGCTTGGCCTACTCCAGACCAGTGAGAGCCCCTGTGTTGTGTTGTAGTCAAGTGTGTATTGTTGGACGAAAACACTGACCAAATGTATTTGGCTTAACACATCCCAATCACACACCATCATCAAGGGAATCCAGGGCAAGAACCTGGAGGTAGAACTGAAGCAGAGGCCATGGAGGAACACTGCCTACTGGCTTCTTCCCCATGGCTTGCTCAGTCTGCTTTATTATGCAGTGAGGACCACCTGCCTGGGGTGACACTCCCCACAGTGAACTGGGCCCCCCCACACCAGTCATTAATACAGAAAATGTCTCATAGATTTGTTTTCAGGTATTTTCTCAACTGTGGTTCCCTTATCTCCAGTGACCCTAGCTTGTGTCAAGTTACCAAAAAATGAACTAGCACACTCTGTCTCAAAAACCAAGGTAGTTGAGTGCTGGAGAGATGGCTCAGTGGTTAAGAACACTTATTGCTGGTCCAGACCACTGGAATTCAGTTCTTAACACTCACATCAGGTGGCTCGTAACCACCTGTAATCTCCAGCTCCATGGGAGTCAGACAGAGTTCTGGCCTCCACTGGGACCTACAATCATGTGTACCCCTTACTCTCTCTCTCTCTCTCTCTCTCATCCATAATTAAAAATAAAACTTGAATAGAAAAATAAGGTAGATGCTTCTGAGGAATGACACCAGCGGTTGCCCTCTGTTTTCTACATGCATATGTATCTACGAACACATGAATACATGCATACAAGCACTTATATAACTCAGAAATAAATGACTTACAAGTTCTGGTTTGCACACCTTCCTATGCAGTATTATGAAATTCCCCCATCCCTGTACCATCCTGTCTGGGCCACAAGTTTTTTCCTGGTTCAGGGTATTGACGATGTATAGGCTGCCTGCCTATTTGTCACCCAGAAGCCAGTTAGTCCTGGCTGACTTGGTTATCAGTTTGAATTTCATGAACTGTAGTCAAGTCACTCTTATTTTACTGAATGGTGGCTCTGGAGTTCAAGATCAGTGATGCTTATCATTGGATATGTCTCTGAAAAGCTGTAAAAATAATTTTTTCTTTTAAAAAGATTCTAGCTCCTGACTGAACAAGGAGCATGGTGGTGTACACCTATAATCGCGACACTTTAGAAGTAAAGGCAGGAGCATCAGAGGTCCAAGGCCACCTTGGCTACATAAGGCAGGCCTGGACTGTGTAAGACACTGTGATGAAAAAAGAAAAAACCAATTTCCTACCTTCTAGTTTATTTTTATTAGATGCTACATGTGAAGGGATCATCTTGGTTATCCTCCTGACTGGATCTAAAGTCAACTTAAGATAAACTGCTGGTCACACTTCTGAGAGATTTTCTTGACCAGGTTATCTGAGGTAGAAGGACCCACTGTAAATGTGGGTGCTATTTTCCAGTGGCAACCAGATAAGAGGAGGCCCAGGGGGCATGATTTGCTTCTTGTCTCAGTGCCTTCACAGCTTGCTGGTGAGTACATATATTCCATTGTTCTGAAGCTGCATTCCTTCTGCCGTATCAGAACCCAGATAACACATGGGCTGAAGACCAGTGGCTTTCCAAGAACCCTTTAGACCTTTAGCACCAGGTTGAGACCATTGTGACATCCAGACTCATGGACTAGGCAGCTAGCAGTTCTGAGCCACTCCAGTGTGCAGATATCTGTTGATGCCCTAACCTGTATTGTTTAAGCCAATCTAATATATCCCTTTTGTAATATATATGCATGGGATGGTTGTGTTTCTTTAGAGAACTGTTAGGCAACAATACACAAATGCCAATCTACCACACCCCACCACGGTCGCTTTACTTCCACCCATTTTCTTTCCCTGTTTGTGCCGCCCTTCTCTTTTCATTGTGAAATGTCAGATAAGAGATGAAACACAAGTATTCAAAGACCACAACTAAGACAGATGTAGAGCAAAAAGAATGAACGCCAGACACCAGGGATTCTCTTGACTTTAAATATTCAGTACCAGGTGGTTGAGTTGGTTGCATAAAAGAACACGTGCTTGGGAGGGATCTGAGGAGAGAGCTGGTGGGAGCGGGTTTTCATTCAAATAGAGTGGAGTTGTTTAATGAAAGCACACCAGAAAGTTTACAAATAAGTAAAAAGGAAATTGACTGAAATCATTTATTCACATCTGTCCAGAAAGGAAACATTGCTGTCATTTGTAATCTTTTCTAAATTAATACTTAGGACAAATACTAGAATTTATACCATCTCAAGGGGGAAAAATCCTTTGACTTTGGTGACAGAATAATATTGAATTGATTTGTTCCCCAAATCTTATAAAATTGATAATGATTAAAATAATTTTTAAGGAAATAGGATTCCATTTTTTAGGGTTTATTTTTATTTGTGTGTGTGTGTGTGTATCTCCATATTGAGTGTATACCACATGTGTTCGGATTTGTATGGATGTCAGAAGTAGACTTTAATCCCCTGAGGCTGGAGTTACAGGTGGTTGTGAACTAGCCCATGTGGGTCCTGGGAACCAAACCCAGGTCCTCTGCAAATGCAGCAAAGTGCTCTTAACTACAGAACCATCTCTCCAGCTCAAGACATAGAATTTCTTGTAAAAATCTATGGTATTTTTTGTCCTGAAAGGCTGCACTGACCAAATGTAGGTTTGTGTCTTGCCTTTAGAACTGGCTGTCATCTGATTGGATATAGTGGGCCAATAAAAAGGAAAAAAAAGGACATAAAGTTTGGGGGTGGGTAAGGAGGTAGAAGTAGATCTGGGAGGGGTTAGGGGAAGAAGTGGGAGATTACAAAGATAAAAGCACACTGCATGAATTTCTCAAAGAATCAAAAGTATTTTTAAAGGAAGATAAGTTATGTATGATGAAGCTCAGTTATGTAGAAAGTGTACTGGACAAACCTGTTATTTGAGATTGTTGAAATGCTGCAGGAACTGGCTGGCATGAGGCAACTGACTGGACTCTCCTTATAGTGGGGAAATACGTGTGAAAAAACTATTTGTAAGAGCTATTATCTAAAACCCATAAAAATTCTTGAAACACACCAATAAGGATATGGTCAACCTGATTAGAAACAGGTGAGAGAGAGAGCCAGATGTGATAGCATGTATACATGTGATAACCATCCCAGCTGCTGGGGGCTCGGACAGCTGAGATAGGAGGATACTTAATGAATGCAGCACAGTAGTAGAGCACTTGTCTAACAAGCAAGAGGCCCTGGGTTTGAGCCCCAGCACCACAAAAGTAAGTACATAGATAAAAGTAAAGAAAGACAGATAGGTAGAAAAGAAGAAAGAAATAAAGGAAGGAAGGTACAAGATCCTAACATACACTTTACCAAAAGACATGTCTAGCAGTAAATAAATAATCTTGTAAAGAGATCCACGTGATAAGTCATCAGGGGAATGTAATTTAGGGCAATCATGAGATACCACTGTGTACCCAGTAGCATTATATCCATCTGGCTGGGGTTTGGACAAAGAGGTATTCTTGCTCATTGCCTGCAGGGGCACATACTAGAACAGCCACTTTGGAAGATGGTTTGGTGATTCCTTACAGAACTCTTACCATGTAATTTATCTCCTTGGCATTTGAACAAAGGAGTTGACAACATGCCCCACAAAACCTCATGCAGATGTTTATAGCAACTTGATTCATAATCATCCAAACTTAGAAGCAAGAAGAATATTTTTTTGTAGGTGAATAAAGATACTGACATGTTCAGACAGTAGAATACTGTCCTTTGCTGAACAGACATGCACTATGAAGCCTTGCAAAGAGATGAAGAGCTTACCTTCCTATTTCCACATGAAAGAAACAGGCTAGAAGGCCATACACTGGATAACTGTAGCACACAGCATCTCATAAATCAGTAAAAATTATGGCCTGCAATGTCCAGGGGTCACAGAGAGGTGAACAGGTAGAGAATAAATAGTGATGAAAACTGATTGGCAACTGACAGCTCTGGAATCACCTCGAAGGTAGACCTCTGAGTATTCTGTGAGAAAGTTTCTAGGTTGGGTTGTAGGGAGATAGATTAATATAAATTAGATTTGGTAAATATCTAGGGGTTTCTGATACAGTCTCTTAAACCAGGGCATGAAGATCAATTTGGCTGTGGGCAATTAGCTTATCAGCTTATGGACTGAAAACAAGGATGAAGTCACGTGAAACGAGTGGAGTCTCTATGGACTAAAAACAAGGTTGAAGCCAGGTGGTCAGGATTTCGGTCACCGCAACATGACAAGTAAGCAACTCTGAGATGCTGTAACGGAGGAGTAAGGTCTCCAGGCCCATGTTCTAATACACAAAGTGTGTGCCATCAAGAATGAACGATGAACAGAGTATTATGGGGGATGTGTCAGTGACTATCACAAATATTCCACTGTTGGGGGGGGTATTGATGGAGAAGTGTTTCTGGAAACTTAAACAGTCCTAGAAAATAGAGGCCTTTTGGAGACAGATTCTCTCATATCTCAGGCTACATGAGTTTGTGAATTTGCTGCGTTGATGAGTGAACTTCTGATCTTCCTGCCTCCAACTGTGAGTGCTGAGATTATAGGCACATACCATCACATCTGGTACCATGTAAGTAAGGAACCCAAGGCTTTGTTCATACTCCACAAGCACTCCACCAAGTGAGCTACATTTCAAGTCCTGAACTCTATTTTGTAAAGAATCCTGCTTCTATCCCACACACTGCTTAATTATACACCTAAAAAATGGGGGCTGGAAAGACAGCTCAACAGTTATACAAGCACTTGTTGCTCTTGTAGAGGAACTGAATTAGGTTCTCAACATCCACTTGGCAGCTCAGAACCATCTGTAACTTCAGTTCCAGGGAATGTGACACCTTCTTCTGACCTTGGAGGGCACCAGACATGCACCGTATGCATGCACATACATGTGGGGAAAACACTCATACACGTAAAACAAAAAGATCTTTAAAAAAAATCTTCAAGCATTAGAATTTGAGGCCGTTAGGCTGCATGTAATTTTTATAAATGACAGCCTCCTTTGCTGTAGGTAGAAATGAGAAATCGTTTCCAATAATATCTTTATTTTCCTCTGAAGAATGTCCCTTTCTAGTGTATTGTGTGGTTAGCCTTCCCAGATACCCACCAGTAGATACATTAAAGATATTGCTATCAAGTAGTGACATGCTTTTCCCCATGTTATGTGAGAGGTAAAGTCTTTAGTGAGATGATATAGAGTACTAAGGAGGTAATAAGAAAAACAATCATTGGTGCGTGGTCACGAAACTGTATAAGTTCTTCTATGATAGGTGATGTTGTGTCTTGCAAGCCTATTTGGAAGGGGTACACCATATAAGATACAGGATTTCAGTCTATAATTTCACTTCGACAAAGTTCTGTAATGAATTTACCAATATCTCATTGAGAAAGACATAGAGGTTATGAGGTTGGCTTGAAACCGGTTTTAGGGGGTTCAAGTCCTTTCTTTCTTATTATACTTTAATGTAGTTAGGTTCTTCGAACGTATGGTAGGGTGGTGGGCAATTGTGCAGTCACTGCTGAATCCTCTTTCTACAAACTCGGCATCTCAATAAACAGATGAATTTCTAACACTGGTATTTTTCAGTCCTAGAAGAATGGTGTTTTATGTTTCTGACAAACCACCTATTGTCATCTTAATTATGACATACTACTTGGTTTTGTAAGAATATTGCCCTTTTGACAGCTTACATGATGACACAAGGATTAATTCATGAATTCTGAGTTCCTCATTTGCATATAGTTAACAACTGTCCCTGTGAAGTCTTGGGTAATGCTTTTTATGAATCATCTTTGAGGGGAGCTAAAGCCAGAACTCTGGGACTGGAGACATGGCAGCATGTGGCTCCATAGTGACAAATGTGTGTGACTAAGATTTCTCATATCTTGATGGATCAGGAAGCTACAATGAACAGAAAGTAGAGCTGGGCTATAAAACTTCAAGACTCACCCCTGCAATGACTTACCTCCATTAGCCACCTTCTAAAGATTCCAGAGCCTTCTGAAACAGTGCCACCTCCTGGGGAGAATATGTTCAAGCAAAGGACCCTATGGGGGACATTGTATATTTATATAAAAATATTAATGTAACATAAAAAAGTTCCTGGTTTTCTAAAGGAACATTTTTTTTCATATCCACCAGGCATGTGAGAGTTTCTCTTGCTTCTATATCAATGCCAGTATCTGGTGGTATTATTGATTTGAATTTTACCCATTCTGGATGGTTAGTAGTGCTAGCTGATATTTTAATTTTCATTTCATTGATAACTAATGATGTCACACATTTTTTGCTATGTGTATAGGCCATTCACAAATTTTCCTTTTTGAAATTTGATTTGAAGCTTTCCCATAGTTCTCATTTGGGTTATTTGTCTTTTTTAGTTCCAGTTTTATATATTTGTGTGTGTGTTGCTGTGTGAAGGAGCATTGGGTGTTTGTATGTGTTCATGTGGTTGTATGCTCATTATTGCATGTGCACATAGGTGGTAGAAGTTTGGATTTCTTTCAAACACAGTTATGTTGAATTAATATATAAAAGTTGTGGGAGTGCTTCTGAAAAACAGTTTCACAAAAAGAGCACATAAAGTCATCCTAAATGACTTGCACCTGTGGGGAACACCTGGGAGAGCAGGTGATCTTCCTGGGAGAGCTCATGATCTTGGAACAGGTGTACCTCTGGAGGAAGGCATAAGGTTGACCAATGAGAAAACATCCTGACGCATAATTAGAGAGAGCATATAAAAAGGAAGGCCTGGAAACCTCAAGAGGGCTTTTTGTTTGGCATTGCTGTGCTGTGCATCGCTGCTCAACATTGCTTCACTTCAAAAGACTCCAGACAGTGCCCTGCCAAAGGGCATGGCTGCCAAAGCCAGAGACCCACCAGAGACCGTGGTGCCAAGTGAGAGGGTGGCAACTGCCAGCGTTGAGGCCACTTGGGCAGAAAAAGCTTGACCCCAAGCAGAGGCGTGCCAACAGCCTGTGCCTAGGCCAATGAACGTTGAAGAAACTACAGTCTCAAATGAGTGACAGCAATGGCCAGCTCTTAGGCCTCACGAGTTCAGCACCAGCCCGGAGGTGGCAAGCTCCATCGGGCAGAAGAGGCTGTGGTACAGGACCTGCCCAGAGGAGGTTCAGAGAATCTAGACAGCCTGAAGAGACCGGGGAAGCAAGTGGGGATGTGGCATCTGCTCTGTTCAGCTTTGATGGTCTTGGATGGGGCGAGGAGGCCTTGACCCCCAAGTGGAAGTGCCATGGCGGCCATCACAAGGCCAGAGCTGGGAGACCACTGCAGTTTCTGCTGATTGAGGTGTTTCTGCGTTCCCGTTGGCTGGCTGGTACTGATGGCTGATGATTTGCCCCAAGGAACCACTACGCTTGAGAAATACCCTTTTAATGTGTCCCGCGTTGGTGGGTTGGGAGATGTTTAGAGATATTAATAAATACCTTAAAAGTCACACTTGCACACATATGTGTTTACATAGGTCAGGGGTCAGCCCGTGTGTCTTCTTCTGTAGCTTCCCGCCTTATTAGTTTGTAAAAGATTTGGTTTTATTTATTTATGTGTATGTATCTGCTCCTATGTATGTTACCTGCCTATGGGAGAGGGCATCAGATCTCCTGGAGATAGAGTTACAGTTGGTTTTGAGCTGCCTGATATGGGTGCTAGGGACTGAACTCAGGCCCTCTGAAAGAGTAGCGTGATGGCTCTTAGCTGAGGATCCATCTCTTTGGCTCCTCACCCATATTTTGTTTTTGTTTTGTGTTTTAGCAGAATCTCTCACTGAACCTGGATCTTGTCATTTTGGTCAGATGGGCTAGCCAGTGAGCTCTGGAGATCCACCCCCCCACCCCTGTCTCTGAACCCCACAGCACTGGTGCGGCAGATCTATACCTCCAGTATTTTTACATGATCCCAACTCAGGTCATCATGCATGTGAAGTGTGAACTTTACCACTGCACCAACTCCCCAGCCCCTAGAGCAGTGGTTCTCCACCTTCCTAATGCTGAGACTCTTCAATATAGTTCCTCATGTTGTGGTGACCCCCAACCATAAGGTTATTTTTATTACTACTCCATAGCTGTAATTTTGCTACTGCTATGAATCATGATGTAAATGTCTGTGTTTTCTGATGGTCTTAGGTGACCCCTGGGAAAGGGTCATTCAACTTCCTAAAGGGGTCAGGTCACAGTCCCTAGAGGGTTTGAAATCACATTTCCTTTTCCCTTCAATTTTCTTAGATGTCTCTGATAAAAATTGTTTTTTACTTTCCTTGTAAGGGTTGTTTTCTGGATAAGTATCTAAATTCATCTCTCATTTTTAATATTGTTTTGGCTCCTGTTAAAAAAATACAGCTAATTAAACCATTTAACCTGTATCTATTTTCAGTAATTGGTTCGGCAGCTAATCTTTAACCCTCCATTACAAACGAGCACACAGACACCACGTAGATTTTAACAAGCCTTGGCCTGAGTTGAGCAATCCTGGCCCAACTAAGCTAGCTCTTAAGCCTATTACCCAAATATGACCCCATATATACATACGTCCCCTTGGACTGCCATTCTCCACACTAGCTGATGTTCCAGGCCATCTGGAATGATCCTCTTGCATCTACTCCATGGCGTGTGTCTTCTTCTTCCAGCTCCTGGCTGGAATGTCTTCTTCTTCCAGCTCCTGGCTGGAATGCCTTCTTCTTCCTGCTGCTGGCTGGAATGCTTTTATTTTCTGTCTAAAGCTCAGGCTTCCTGCTCTAATCTCAGAAAGTCCCACCTTTCTCTGTCTTTGCCCAATCTCAGGCCTGAGCATTTTAGTTAAGCAATCAGTCAATATAAGTTACAGACAGCAAACAGGACAAATTATTAACATTTAGAATGCTTAACACCTCCCAAACAGGCTCCTCTGTATCTTTCTTATTTCCATAAAAATTTTGGGTCCACTTACCAGTTTCCCTGTGCTGCCAAGCAAGTAAAGGGTTCTCCCACTAGTAGGAGTTAATTGCTATTTGGGGATGTTGATTTGTCCTAGTTTCATTTTTTTTTGTTGCTGTAATAAAGTACCCTCCCCCCCAAAAAAAACAACTTAGAGATGAAAGACGTTTTTTAATTTTGCTATTTCAGACCATAGTCTATCACTGAAGTGAAGTCACGGCAGGAATTTCAAACAGCTAATTACATCATATCCACAATCAAGAGCAGGGAGAAATAAATGTATGCATTCTCACTTGCCTTCTTGCTTGTGTTCAGCTTGATTTCTCTGCCATTGTACAGTTCAGCACCAACTGCCTAGGGAATGGTGCTGCCCACCCCGGGCTTGGTCTTCCTACATCCATTAACTGAAGACAACCCCTCAGAGACAAGCCCACAGGCAAAACTGATCTACACAAACCATCAATGAGACTCTCTTCTCAGGTGCTTGTAGGTTGTGTCCAGTTGACAATGACAGCTAGCCGTCACACGGTTCATCAGTTTCTTTACAACCTCACCTCTTCCAGGCTTCTCAAAATTGTGACTTTGTAGGCTTTATCTGACTACTCTCTCTTGAGTTTGTATAGGTCTCTAGTGGGAGATGAATTCAACACAGCTTTTCATACTGGGCTTTATATCAAAATGACTGACAATTAATGTAGATGATGGAAACTAGATTATTAGCCATATAGCACAGGACAACCATCCTACCACCCTCAGACCCAGAGAGACAGGAACCTAGCATAACTATCCTACAAGAGACCCCACCCAGCAGAGAGACCCCACCCAGCAGAGAGAGAGACCCCACCCAGCAGAGAGAGAGACCCCACCCAGCATCGAATTGAAAAAGATGCTGAGACACACAGCCAAACAATGGGTAGAGCACTGAGAGTCATGTATAAGAGAGGGAGGAGGAACAGAGGGATCCAGAGGGGACAAGATCAGCACATGAAGATCAACAGAACCAACCAACCTAGGCCCCTAGAGGCTTGCAGAGACTGAAACACTAACACTAACCAACCCCCGTCCCAAAAGCATATATAGACTGTACCTAGGCCCCCTACACATATATGGATGATAGGCAACTTGGTCTTCATGCAAATCCCTTGGCAAGTGGAGGGTGGGGGGTGGATATCTCTGAAATGGATTATGTTGCCTGATAGTGGGACACCTTGCCCTAGCTAGGCTGCCATGTCAGGGCTCTAGTGCAAGAGGAAGTTCTTAGCCTTCATATGACTAATGACCAAGGTGGTCTCCCCCTCATCTAGGGAGAAGGAAAGGAGGGGAGCAGGGAAGAAGGTGGAAGGGTGGGAATAGGTGGGGGGGGGGCTGTGATCCAGATGTAACTTGAGAAATTAAAAAGAAAAAAAGGAACAACTTTTAGAACGTTGGCTATCATGCCACTCGAGAACCGCAGGCCTGGCTTTAGACCTTTCCATCCTTGTCCTGTAAGAACTCTTCTAAATGCAAGTTACGGCTGAAAGTCCCTGGTTTTGTGTACATCGCTCCAGGTTTCTACCACCTTCACAGAGGGCTATAGAACTAGTGTGTCTATGTTTATTTGCAACTACTGGTGGTTCACCCATGGGAAGGCTCAGAGGCAGAGTACACCTCTACCTGCTACTGAGAATGCAAACAGTGGGTGGCAGTCAGGTGGAGAGGTGTTTTAGGATAGTTACATAGCTTCAATGTGATTTGAATCTCAACTCTACTTCCTAACTACGCTGTGGGAAGTGGGTGACCAATGTTTTACTTCTATGTCTTCTACACTTTCACAATACTCTTTGTACAGACCTCACGGGATCTCTCAGCTAGCCCAGCAGACCTGCTCAGAGCATACACTGTCTTGGTCAAAAGAGAAATTTGCTGCTCCTGGCACAACTATGAATAGGAGCCTGCCTCTTCTTCCTTTTTCTTTTGTATGTGTGTAAATTGTGTGTGTGTGTGTGTGTGTGTGTGTGTGTGTTTGTGTGTGTGTGTGTGTGTGTGTGTGTGTATGTCAGAGGTTAACCTTGGCTATCATTCCTCAGATATTGTCCACTGTTGTTATCTTTTGGTTAAAAGAGCCTCCAATAGAACCTGGAGCTCATTGATATGGGTAGACCAGCTAACCAGCAAGCCTCACAGTTCTGCCTGTCTCCACCCACCCAGAGTTGGGATTCTAAGTGTGGCCCACCATTCTGAAGATTTTCGTATGAGTTCTGGGAATTGAACTCAGGACGTCACACTTGAATGAGAAGTACTTTCCTGACTGAGCCATCTACCCAGCCTTGTCTTCTTCTTCTTCTTCTTCTTCTTCTTCTTCTTCTTCTTCTTCTTCTTCTTCTCCTCCTCCTCCTCCTCCTCCTCCTCCTCCTCCTCCTCCTCCTCCTCCTCCTCCTCCTCCTCCTCCTCCTTCTCCTCATCTTCTTCTTTTACAAACATTTGCCTAAAATATGTTCCACAGGAAGAAGCCACAGCTCAGCACATTTCTGTGATCAAAGGCCTGAGAAATGCTTGCATCGGACATCCCCTTAGAGCTTCCCAGTGTGTGTCTGAACATCAGAACATCCATTATGGGGGAGTTTGTTCCAGTTGATTGACACATGGTGCTGTACATTTATTTAGATAAGAAACTTTTTTTTATGACCCACATATTAACATTCTGTGAAATGATTTTTCACTGGCCAACATCTCTGTTTAAGAAAACCTTCCTTCAATCTAAGGGAGAAAAGGTGTAGGTGGATTACTGTTTACGGATAGAGGGTGAAGTACAGGGTTAAGGTATGTTGGGAGGCAAAATTTGTTAGGCCAGTTTTATCTAGTAGAGTTTATTTGGCAAAATGAAAACCCAACAAAATTAAAACATTTCTAGAACTCAGTAGCTCCCAGAATGTGTGTTGCAGAATATTTGATCACACTGTGAGACTGTGTACTGGAAAAACCTGTTTGTAGTTGTGGTGTTGTTCAGTCCTAGCACACACCTTTAATCCAAGAGCTTTCTTTTATTGGAAACAGGATTAAATAAGGACAATAAAAGGTGAGAGATGAAGCAAGCAACCAGTTGTCAAGGAGTGAACATAGGAAAAAAACAGAGAGAGTGGGAGGAAGGGAGGAGGATGGCTAGAGAGACGCACAAGAAGTAGAAAGGAGGGACATACAGTTTGAAAGGGTTTTTGAGTCAGTATGGAGGAGAATAGGCTTTCTCCTTTTGGGGCATTGGTTGAGGAGGAAGGTCATCTGGGTGCTTTTTCTGCCTCTCTGAGCTAGCAGGCTTCCACGCCAGCATCTGGCTCCCAAGTCTTTGGGATTTGTTTTAAAACAACAGTTGTGTTTTCTGAGGTGGTGTGAACAAATGCCTACTCACCCCAGACAGGACAACAACACACTGAAGAAATGATTGTACCTACCTAGTTTGGTACACCAATGAGTTTAATTGGGGTCATCTCCAGGAGCAAAGGCAGGGGATTACTCAAAGGAACATGGAACATGGATGAAGGATTGCAAGGTACTATCCTTTGAGCCTCCATCTTCATGAGTTCAGACATGTCTACTTATCGGAGTTCGTCATGCCAGGAACCAGAGTTGGAAGTATGCACTGTGGAAACCTCCTCCTAGGAAACAGAAGCTCCTGCCAGTCCTCACAGCCATTGCAATTCTGCTGCACTTGCACATGGCCACTGGGTCTTGGGAGGTGCTAGAGTGTATAGGCCAGGGGAGACTAGGGAAAAGAGGCACTGTCTGTGTATCTGTCAGAGCCATTGCCCATGCTGGGGCAGGCTTTCTAGGGCAGCTGCTTTTGTATCACCAGCTTCTGTCAGTAATCCCTCACCCATGCTCTGTAGGTATAAGCCCCTCAAACTCATTGGGTTAACTGTGATGAATGGAACTTTGGTTTGTCAGGAACACTTTAGGGGGGTTATACCACTGGGGAAAATGGCTATTTCTTGGCAAATGTTAATGGTCTATAAAACCTTGGGGAGGGATGGGACTTTGTGAGTCTCTCCTCAGCTTCCCGACAGACCATGAAGGCTCCCAGTCTTATGTAGGTCACAGCTGCTGAGAGTTGAAAGGGCAGCACAATGTTGTGCCCAAATGGCAGTGTTCCCCCTCTCCCCCCCAGGAAGCACAGCAGGTTTTGAGAACTTCAGTCAGCCAGGTGATCAGACCACATTTGTGGGAAAATGGAGGAGCCAAAGAAATCAATATTGTCAATAGTGCCCCTGTGACCATACAAAGCCCAGTTCTTGAGACAGAGTCTTCATTGTTTTTTTTTTTTTTTTTCTGTTGGGCCCTGTGTAGGTACCATATCCACAGTATCCTACAAAATTTACTAACAGGTAGATTACTCTAATGAACTAAAATATAGGGGCTGGGATGTAGTTCAGGTCATAAAGTGCTTGTCAAGCATTCTGGAACCTCTGGGTTCAGTATCACACATAAACCAGGTGTGGGTGTGCATGCCTGTAATCCCAACCCTTTCAAGGCTGAGGCAGGAGAATCAGAAGCTCAGGGTCATTGTTGGCTACTTGAGACACTTGGGAGTTGGCTCAGTGGGTATGAGCACTTGCTGAACAAGTATGAGGACCTTCGTCTCAGCACCTTTGTGAAAAGTTGGGGATGGCCTATGGGCCAATAATCCCAACACTGTAGGGTGGGGTGAGGCAGGAGAACTATTGGGGTTTTCTGCATGGCATCTTATCTTCAGGTTCAGTTAGAGATACTGTTTCAGGGGAACAAAGCAGAGAATAGAACCGAGCACTCAGCGTCTTCCTCTGGCCTCCCTGCATACACCATACACCCCACCACACATACCATGCACGAATCTCCCTCTTTCTAATAAGAGAAACAGATTACTGGAGGTAGGGATTAGTGTGCTGCTATGGAAGTCAGGTGCTCTCCCAGATTAGTATCCAAAGAAAAAGTAATACCCATTATTCGTAGCTCCAATAGGAGCCATCTAAAAGTGATGTTCACTGCAAACACACACAAAACCTGGTTTACAAAATTTGTGCATGCACTATTTGCAGAAAAAAAATGAGCTGTATAAATATAAGTCTTTGCACATTCGGAGCTCCCAGGACTGGTTTATTGCTCAATGCCTGGTGTGGAGCCCACCCTAGAACCCAAGGAAAAGGAATGTTGAGGGAGGGAGGTAGCCCCTCCCCCTTCCCTCCACCACCCACCACCGCCATCATGTTAACTGCGAAAGGAGCTGTGATCCATCAAGGCTAGCCAGCTGGAACTTCACCGCTGCTTCCCACTTGCTTTGTTTCCATTCTGCACTTGCTTTAATCACCGCCCTCCCCCTCCCTCCTCCTCCTCACGTTTCACACCACCCTTCAGTTCTATATTGCAGTGTAAGATTAAAAAGCAACTACCGAGCCCTGGGCAACTAGCTGATGGGTGAATTCAGCTACTGTACTTTCTCCACAATATTATAACTAATTTTTTTTGTCTCCCAGCAACTCCATATATATATATTTGTTCCCTCCTGGTATGATTTTAAGCAAACAGGTTCTGAGAATTCAATGTGATTCGTAAGCCAGGATGCAGCTGGCTTTAGACACAGGTCCAATGCTTTGTCTATCAATGCTCTCTGAAAGCGCCCAGGCAAGTCAAGGTTTCTAAATGGTTGATTCTGCCTGAATTTAATTTCTTGCTTTTTTGGAATTCAGCTGCGGTCTACATTAAAGCATTAGTCATTTATTTAGGGAGTTGAATTCAGTTTCAGCTGGTGCACCTGTTAAGAACTAATCTTTATCCTTCAAAATACTGCTGAGTCCACCTGCTTTCTGAATACTCCCTTCTCTGCTCACACACCACGTTTCTTCTTAATTTTTATTTTAAGATAGCCTCAGATATTTGAGGCTGACCTGGAACTCACCACAGATCTGAGTTATGACCTTGAAATGTGTCTCACCTTTACCTCCCAAGTGCTGAGATTTCAGGGACAAGCCACCATCTGGCTTATGTGGTGCTAGGTGTTGAATCCAGGACTTCCTGTATGCTAGGCAAGCTCTCTACCAACCGAGCTACGTCCTCAGTGTCTCCTTCTAGTCTAATTTTATTTTTGCTTTTCTAGACAGACTCCAATACATATTTGCTCGTGTGCTGGACTATGGTCTGTTACCTGTCTGCTCTCACTTTGTTAAAAGACACAACCTGTATGTACAAGCCCTTTCTATTTGAGTATGGTTAGGACTACATAGACGATGGGAAATCCTTGGCCAGGTACCTTTATAGAGCAGAGGTGATCAGATAGTTAATCTGTGGTTCCCTAAATTATATAAATTGTAGTAAACAGTGATTCAGCTTGACCATGAATTAACTGTAGCACACTGAGACTGATTGTGCATCTCTGACTTCCAGAGCTATGTTAGAGAAGGAAACATTAGTGTTGTTTTAAGACTCAAAATGTGTGGCAACTTATTTTAGCATCAATGAGAGGCCCTGAAGACTTCCTGTCTTAGATTGGCTTGGTAGGCAATTCAAGCACAGATTCCCCTTTTTTAGTGAAGAGAAGATATGCCTAGATTTTCTCCTTCAGTTCACTTAGCATCTGAGGCCAGAATGGGATAAAATGCATTTGGAGCTAAAGTTCTCCCAGAGGCAGAATGGTGTGTTGTATGAACTTTAGCATCAGAGTTTCCTGCTGGCCAATCCTTCCAAAGTCAAGGATTCTGACCTCCTTTTGAGAGTAATTTACTATATATAATTATAAGAAAAGTTCCATCTCATCTCTAAGAAATACACATACAAACATACATACACACAAATCATACACCATATGTATAAACACATATATGTATACATGTACATATACACACATATATATATACAGATACACATATAAATACATACACACACATATGGGGGAGCGGCTAACTTTCAAATTGTCACCTAGATATTTCCTTTAGCACCTGGACTCGACATGGATCTCTAGTGGGATGAGGCTCAGTTGGTAAGGTGCTTGCCTAGCACACATGAGGCCTCAGGTTCCATTCCCTGTACCACATAAACAAGGCCTGGTAGCCCATATTTCCAGTTCTAGCACTGGGGGTATGGTGTGGTTAGGAGATCAGGAATTCATTGTCATCCTTAGCTACATAGTTATTTTAAAGCCTGCCTGGGATACATGAGCCCTTGTCTCAAGCAAACGAACAAACATGGGTCTCAAAAGTCCCTTTGCCTGGCCACCCAGCTATATTGTTTTAAAATAAATGATGATCACCAAAGAAAGATAAAAGAAACATTCATCACAAAATAGAAGGCTCTAAGGAAGAGGGTGGGGGTAGGAGAGAGGGGTTGTAGCTATAGAAACCAAGGTAGAAGAGTATTTTCAGGAAGGAAGAAATCACAGAGGCAGAGGAGCTAATCAACTACTCTCGGTTGTCCCACCCAGCATCATCCTCTGAACTGTGATGTTTGAACAAGACAAGGAGGGATGAGAACAGGACGTTTCCATGATCAGACTGAGGAAAGAAAAGAGCTGTTGGGAGGATTATGTATAAGATAAGAACTTAGTGACGTTTTTGGTAAGTGCCTGGGCTCAGTAAACATTTGCTCTCACTCCAGGACCAATCCACCCTTCTGTAAGGAGAGATTTTCCCTTGAGATAGAGACAAGGAGCCTCCAACTAAGACTTGCCCAGGCCTGCAGCCTCAGTCTCAGGCTGTTTGGTTTTCTGTTTGCTTGCCTAAGGATGATCTTATTTTTCTTCTTTTTAGTGAATTCCCAATAGGGCCTTTGTTCTTGGCTTCAATCTTTTACCGCCCATACCTAGTTAGGAATGAGGTGGGCTGGGGTGGTTTTCACCCTGTCACCCCTCCTCCTGAAATGGGTGGCCAGAGTACCCTCCTCAATGGGGAGGAGGTGTTTGTGTAACAGTCATAATAGCCCTGTTGAAGGATGGTTGTGCTTAATGATTCCCACCAAGGCTGCATTGTTCAGTTTAACAGAGTACCTAGGACTCCCTCAGTAAAGTGCCTGCTGTCCTGCAAACAGCAGGGCCTGAGTGTGACCTCTAGCATCCCTGTACAACAGCCAGCGTATGATGGCATGCCTGTAACCCAGCACTGGAAAGGCAGTGAGGGATACAAAGATCCCTGCAGCTTGTTGAATGGATACGCTCAAAGTTCCGTGAGAGAGACTGTCTCAAAAAATAAGGTAGGGCTGGAGAGATAGCTCTGTGGTTGAGAGCATTAGTTGTTCCTTCAGAAGACATAGGTTCAATTCCCATCACCTACATGGTGGTTCACAATCATCCATAACTCTAGTTTCAGGGGATCTGGACACACACACACACACACACACACACTCACTCACTCACTCACTCACACACCATACTACACAAATACAGTATCTATCAGTATCTACCCCAAGGAAATGGAAGTCCTAGAACATTTCTTTCTACTATCATCTAGGGAAAACTAAGAGGCATTATAGTGGGCCTGCCTCCCCCGCCCCCAGCAAGAAAGGCAGAGAGATGGCATCAATAAAGGGGAGCAGAATGGAAAGTGAAACCTGGAGTTTCTCACCTTATAAGTAATGAGGATTGTAAGCAAGGAGCAAACCCATCCATCCATTCATTCTAGGGATTCTGGTGGACATTTACTGTTTTTCAGAGATCTTGTTTTGCTGTAGTTGTTTGGTTTTGAGACAAGGTCTTAGGAAGCTCAGGTTAGCTTTGAACACACCATGTAGAGCTAAGAATGACTTTGAACTTCTGCTTCCTTCTGTCTCTACCTCCAGAGTATGGCTGAGATGGCTGGCATGTACCATCATGCCTTCTGCATGTTAGGCAAGTCCTCTCTCAATTGAGTACTTGCTCCTCCCAGATCTAGAATAGGCTTTAAAAAAAAAAAAAAGGTGGCTTAGGGGTGTTGTGGCATGGTGGGATGGCAGATTTGGCTTGCCACCAAGATTGGTAGATATGAGTTTGATTCCCAGGACTTATGAGGTAGAAAGAGAAATCTGACCCTGTAAGTTGTTCCACTGACCTTGACATTTATTTGTTCCTGACATACATGCCCACCCCCCCAACACACAATAAACAAACAAACAAATAAATGAAGGGCACTAGTGCCACATCCTACACAACTTGGTCCTGGGAACATGAGTGGGGTGACACAGGAATGAAGAAATGACAGACTCTGAAGAAACCACAGACCACACATATATGGAAAAACTGGGATCAGGTGAGCTGTGCTCATTCTGATGGAGGGCACCTTCTATAAAACCTAGAAACTCAGATCACTTATTTTGTGCAGCAAAAGGAGGAGGGTCTAGCTAGTCTTCCTAGGATGTCTCTGTAGGAAAGCAGCCTCAGGTTGCAGTAATCTGAGAGGAGGAAGGTGCAGTTGTTAATGTTTGTACATACTAGTCCATCATTTGTAAATACTCATACATGGACAAGAAGAAGTTTGACATTACTCCTAGTTCCTCTTGGGGAAGGCTTTGCCATTTCCATGGGTATTGGGCTCCATTTCATGGCTGTGCCCACATCAACCGTATGCATTTGCTTGGGGCTTCCTCCACTCCCCACACACTACTCTTAAGGAACTCTTACAACAGTGAAGGTGCAGGCAAGAAACTTCTGAACTAAGGGATAAAGAGGATGGTTTAAGAGTGCTGACTGATAAGACAAAGATAACAGTCTGTCACACAGTCCCCGGGCAGGAGAGAAGTGGCATGGGAGGGTCTCTGAAGACTGAATGACAAGAAAGCAGCCCCTGGACATGGAAACAAACCATGTTCTAGACAAATAAAAACAACGAAAGAAGAATGGTTTGAACTTGGAGAATAGCTAAACAGATAGAGATCTTGCTTTGAAAACATAAGGACCTGAGTTTGATTCCCCCATCAAACTACTGGGTGTGGTAGTTGGTGAATGCTTGCCGTCCTGGCACTGGGAAGACTGAGGCAGATGGATGGATCCTTGGGGCTCATTGGTCAGGCAGCCTAGCCAAAGTAGTTGGTTCTAAGCCAGAGTGAGACATTATCTAAAAAAAAAAAAAAAACCCCACAAAAAACCTGAGGTTGTCTTTTAGTTTGCATGTATGTGTGCACGCTCATGTCCTCTATCCCACACACACATGGTGGGGGATAGAGGAGGAGGGGAGTGGGGGAGAAAACACCCAAGTTCAATAGGGAGGTTAATAGAAAGTATAATCCGGCCAAGAGGGAAAACAAGGTCTTTGAGATGGTGGCTTGATATAGTTCATCAATGAACTGCAGGAGGGCCTGGGACCCTGGGCTGGCTATTTATGCACCAACCTTAAGATGCACAGGGCTAGATGTGATTGTCTATGGTGGGATTGTTGTCTTCAGTGGTAGATACCATTGATCGTCCCTTTCAAATGCCAAGGGGATGAGCAGGGGTGAGAAGGAGGAATTGCAGGGCCAGAACATTGAGAAGATTGTCTCCGAGAAAGAGCAAATGAGTGATGGAGTCTGGGCTCAAACCCAAGTCCACAGAGCACTCTCTTCAACCAACTGTTTCTTAAAGTGTGTGTGTGTGTGTGTGTGTGTGTGTGTGTGTGTGTGTGTGTGTGTGTGTGTGTTTACCTGTGCCTCCACATAAAGGTGAGAAGGTGTTAGGTTTCCTTTATTACTCTCCAACTATTTGTTTGAGGCATGGTCTCTCTATTTTCTTGACTGTGCTGGAAGTCTACAAACCCCAGTGATCCTCCCACCTTTGCCCACCTCAGATCTGGAGTTATCTGGGTGGATGGAATGCTGGGCTTATTAACCTGGCAATGATATCTGAATTAAAGTCTTCCTGACTGCATAGCAAGCACTCTTAACCACTGAACCATCTCTGTCCGGGCCCTAAACTGCTAGGTTTCAAAGGTATTTCATGTCTTCATTCCTGCCACAGTGTGACAGACAGCTAGCCATTGTTCTTTGGTGACAATCCTACCATATTGTTCTTGTTTTTCCTCCACATTTCTTTCCCTCTTTGCATGTGATGAATTCCTCTTCCATCCACGTACATAAGCTCTGAAGCACATGTCTTTTTGGTGAGAGGGGAATGCAACCATTTCAGTATCTACTAGAGAGGGAGTATGTTTTGAATTACACTGTCTACTGCCAAGAACTCTGGGGGTACAGGGAGGCTCTCATCTCTTCCTCTGGTTATTCCAAAGTTCTCATTTTCCCTAAACATAGACCTTACAAGAGGTCTCGAAGGACATCAGAGACTCTAAAATTCTGTATGGAGCCTGATGGAGATGCATGTTCCAGTTCAAACCCCAGAGAGTCTAAGTCTGTGCACCCAAGGATGGAATCCCACCCTGTCCCTCATTTTTTTCTTTAAATCTAATTTGATCTGAACTCAATGAGATAAATAATCTGCCTTCATATTCTGTATGAGCATAGATGTGTATACATGTGTTCAGGTATATATATCTGTGGGGGTGAGCATTTATGTGCGTGCGTGCGTGCGTGTGTGTGTGTGTGTGTGTGTGTGTGTGTAGGCTAGAAGACAAGCGTGATTGGCATTCTTTAGGCACTATCTACAATGTAGTTTGTTTGTTTTTGAGACTGAGTCTCTTAGTGGCCAGGAACTTGCCAAGTAGGCTAGGTTGACTGACCAGTGAGCCCCAGGAAGCTACCTGTCTCTGCCTCCCCTGCACTGGGATTACTACAGTGTGCTATCAGGCTGGGCTTTTAAAAAACATGAGTACTAAGGATCAAATAAGAACTTCATCAAGGGGCTGGAGAGATGGCTCAGAGGTTAAGAGCACTGGCTGCTCTTCCAGAGGTCCTGAGTTCAATTCCCAGCAACCACATGGTGGCTCATAACCATCTATAATGAGTTATTGTGCCCTCTTCTGGCCTGAAGACATACATGCAGACAGAATACTGTATACATAATTAATAAATAAAATATTAAAAAAAAAGAACTTCATCAAGTTAGCTACCGTCAAAGTCCTGACTTAATTAATAAGGCTTTGGAGAATAGATTTTGATACTTTGTAAATACAATTGGGATTTACCATTGAGAAAACATTACTTACCCTTATAACTACAGAGAAATGATACATTCATGTCAGTCCAGTGAGGTGGTTCACCAGGTAAAATCACTGTATGGCCAGAAATTGAGTGAGGTGTGGAGGGATGGGGCTGTTGTCAGATGTTCACAGCCTAGATTCTGAGTCTTGGTTCTGTAATTCTTGGCTCTTCTGCATTAGGTGAGGTCATTGTACTGCCTGGATTCCAGTTTCCTCATGGGAACGGGTGATCCTCTAACCTGATTGTCGGGTGGTGCCAGCTAAGGGCCTGGCTCCTGTAGGTTGCTCCACACATGCTGTTACAGCCCTTTCCTTTCAACTCTCAGCTAGGAAAACTCTCCTCCCTCCCTTCAAGGATCTAGAGGAAGGCTTTTGAGAATTTGTTACAGGTCACTGGCATGGCAGCTCATGTGTGTAATTCTATACCTTGGGAGGCAGAGGCAGGAAGATCTCAAGTCCAACATTAGTAGAAACCTGAGCAGCGAGACCCTGTCTCAAAACACTTTTTTTTTAAATCACAATATAGCAAGTGGTAAGTGCCACCTCTGGAAGTATGTTTAATGGGACTAATATATTGTCTGTGATGCATATTCAACCTTCCAACCTGTGTGTTTTTGTACATGATTGGTGACCAAGAGGCCAGATGCAACCGAACTCTTCTGTGGTCTGAATAAGGTCCATACATTTATAAGAGTATAGAGGAAAAAAGCAATCATATTGAGACATAGTTATTAAGATTTTGAAAAACAAATACACAATGATGCCACATGTGATTACAGTACATGTGCTTTTTTATTAATGCACTGAATATTAATGCTGGCTGCAGACTACCATACATTTGCACCTCAGACAAACATAAATATTTAAAAAAAGCTGCAGCAGTTGCAGCGTGAATGAAAATGTCTATGATTCCTAATGGTCACAAAACTCACAGAAAGTTCTCTGGTTGTCTGTGTTCATTGAAAGAAATTCTACATTTTGTTTGGAGGTAGTGAAAATTAAGCTGCAATTTTTTCCTTATCCAAATTCATGATGCTTCCTAGACTCCCTGCTTGCCTCAGCCTGAACAGCCAGAGGACAAAGATGAGCACTCAGGTTGGAGAGATGCTCAGCCATAAGAGTGCTTGCTGCCAAGCATAGGGAACTGAGCTTGATCCCCAAAGCCCAGGTTAAAAAAAAACTGGGTGTGGTGGCACACACCTGTGATCCCATGCTGGGGAGGGGGCTGCAGGTGCATCTGTACAACTCAGTCGCCAGCCAGACGAGCCTACTTGGTGAGCCTCTGGGCAGTGAGCGACCCTGTCTCAAAACCCAAGGTAGGTGAGTCCGGAGGAACAATAGCTAAGGTTGATGTCTGATGATCTCTATACTGTGTACACACACACAGACACAGACACACACACACACACACACACACACACACACACACACACACACACACAGAAGCACACAAACATACAGACACACTCAAAATTGACAGAATCATCTATTCATATTGAAGCAACGTATATACCCTGAGCCTGGCAATAGGTAAGGGATTCTCATTTATCTGGCATTTTCTTCTGTGCTCTCTCTAGATGACAATCTTGGGTAAACACAGGGGCTTGTGTGGCTGTTACCACAGTGCCCAGGACAGATGGTATTAAATAGTAGTCACTGAGTAAGAATTTACTGAGGGAGACAGGCACATTACTCAAGGAGAGACAGGCTGACTTAGATCCTAGCACCCAAATCAACTGCCCCCAGGAGCTGCACACCTAACACTTTCTTCCTGCTTTTCAGGTTCCAAGGCTACTGACTTCTAGAACCTTCTGGAACCAGCTTCTGGCTCTTTCATCCTTCACTGCCTCCCTGTCACATCTCAATACTTCTTGTGATTTTGACCAAAAGCAACTCGTCCCTCCATTTCCCTCCCCACCTCACTCCCAGCCCTTCTTCTTCTTCTTCTTTTTTTTTTTTTCTGTCTTCCACCCATTAACTAGGAATCTTACCTTCTCTTTGTAAGAGAAGTTGATGGCAGACAAAACCCAGGGCCTGGAATCATAAGGACACCCCGCATGCTGTAGCACTGAGTCACACCACTAGTTCTTTATATTAGCGACTTTTTCAGTGTGGTTGACAAATTGCCGGAGGAAGGGTTTGACTTGAGGAAGGAAGGATTTCCTTGGCTCACAGTTTGAGGAGACAGTCCATGGTGGTGGAAAAAACATGGTGGCAGGAGGGTGAGGCGGCAAGTTGCATTGTACACAAAGTCTAGAAACAGATGAAGGCTGGTGCCCAGCTTGCTTTCTCCCTTTAATTCAGCTCAGAGGTCCAGCCCATGGGTTGGTGCTGGCCACACAGTCAGGGTCGATCTTCTCTCTTCAGCTAAGCTTCTCTGGGATCACTCTCACAGGCATACCCAGTGATGTGTTTCCATGGCTATTCCAAGTTTGGTCAATGTGACACTGTGTCTTGGAAAACAAAACAAACAAAACAAAACAAAAATACTCAAAGAAGTAAAAGGTGTCATTGGTAGAGAGGAAGAGTCAGAGACTGGGAAGGATGCACAGCCTCTGAGTGCCCAGAGGCATGGCTGTGCTGCCCTCTCCCCCATCATTCCTCAGTCTATAGAGCATATCATCAGGAGCATTTCAGTCCTGGGATAAGAGAGGATAGGCAACATGCCTAGGGCTGTACAGTTGGCAAAGAACAGAGGAGATCAGATCTCTCTCCGTCTCTAACACACACACCCTCAACTATTCCATGTTCTTCCCTAGTTAAGGTTGGGAAACTGGGTGGGGCACCCTGCAGTAACCTGCCTCCCTCCTGTGGGCTTTCAGACTACTGAAACAAAGAACTGCAAGAAATGGAAATTTCTCCAGGAATTTCATGCTGGAGAAGGGAAAGGGGGAAACCTGGGCCAGCCCAAGGTGGAACTTGTCTCCTGGAAAAGGATTTCACACATTTGTGATAATTTGTCAGACCACCTTGTGTCAGAGACTAGAGCTGAGAATGGGATGGGTTAATGGTGGACAGGACTGTATCTTGACCAGGACTATTTAGTCTGTGTGCTCTGTTTAAATCTAAAGAAGGACTTGAGTGGGGAAGGTATCTACACCTCTCTGCTCCTCTTCCCAATGTGGTCATATTGAATAAATCTCCCTTTCCTGTTTCTCATTAATATTTGTGTCTTTAATTGGCATATTTTGTTTGTTAAGGTTGCCAGGGTCTAGACCTATGCCCTGACTCCTTAAAAAATGAATTGCATGCTCTATGTGTGTGTGTGTGTGTGTGTGTGTGTGTGTGTGTGTGTGTGTGTGTGTTTGAAAGAGAGAGACAGACAGAGACAGAGATATGGTGGTTTCACATTGGCAGTCAGAGGACAACTTTGTGGAGTTGGTTCTCTCCTTCCATCTTTACAAAAGGATTCTGGGATCAAATTCAGGCAATTGAGCTTTGTAGTATACAACTGTATCTGGTGAGCCATCTCGCTGGCCTGTGCAGTAATAGCCTGCCTGCTTACACCGGCTACAGCCTTGCAACCCGTGGTGATCTGAAATGGCGTGAAAAGTTTTCACACTCACTCTCACTTCTTGACTCCTAGGGGAGTGTGAGCTAACTATCATCCAGTGGATTGGACATCAAGTAGCTGTCTCTCAGGGTACCACGTCTTAGCCTGTAACTGGGTCTGCAGCCCAGGGATACAGTTGATTCTTGAGTGATGGCTCCTTCTGGAAGCAAATCTGTAGATATTTTACAAACTGGTGGAACTCACAGCTGGCCCTAGATAAATAATTTGACAGTATCCTCATTCTCAGGGAAGAACACCTACGACCCCTCAGAGACCTTAAATGAAACATTTTCCAACTTCTTGCTCAGCGTATGACATTAATTATAGTGTGTTTATGGTGGTTGCTATGGCTTGGACCAAGAGGCAGCTGAATCATTTAAGAGTTGCTTTTCAAACAAGGACATCCTCAAGGCTGGGAACTGTACCTATAATTTTTCTTTTTTCCCGTGTGTGTGTGTGTGTGTGTGTGTGTGTGTGTGTGTGTGTGTGTGTG
>CAJQZJ010033263.1:5350450-5367261 GCA_907164525.1 Lophiomys imhausi
CACACACACACACACACACACACACACACACACACACACACACACATATAGAGGCCATAGGTCAACTTCAGGTATTTTCTCAATACTTTTCCATTTTATTTTTTATTTTTTTATTTTTTATTTTTTTTTGATTTTTAGAGACAGGGTTTCTCTGTGTAGCCCTGGCTGTCCTGGACTCACTTTGTAGACCAGGCTGGCCTCGAACTCGCAAAGATCCGCCTGCCTCTGCCTCCCAAGTGCTGGGATTAAAGGCGTGCGCCACCACTGCCCGGCTTCCATTTTATTTTTTGACCTGGCCTCTGACCCTAGAGATTATAGATGTGATGAGTTGACCAGCTCTGGTTATCATCCTGTCTCTTCCTCTCTAGCGCTGGGATTACAAGCATGTGCCTCTATGCCTGTTTTTTACCTGACTGTGTGGGATTGAACTCAGATCCTCAATGCACTTCACCAGCTAAGCCATCACCCCAGCTCCTCTGCTATCATTTTTAAAAAAAGATCTTTATCTCTCTCTCTCTCTCTCTCTCTCTCTCTGTGTGTGTGGCATGTGTCATACATGTACTTGCATGTGTGTACCTGACAGGGCCAGAAGTTATTGTATCCCCTGGAGCTGGAGTTAAAGGTGATTGTGAGCTGCCCAGTGTGGGAGTTAGGAACTGAACTCTGGCCCTCTGAAGGGCAGTAAGTGTTCTTAATGACTGAGTCATCCCTCAGCACTATCCTGCTGCCATTTTTTAATGGAAAGCAAACATGGGAGTTTTCCAGAAGGTCAGGAACCTACTCAGTTCACCTCTCCTTACCTAGATTCTGAATGATCTGATAGCTTGGACAAAGGAGAGTAAGTCAGAACAGTGTGAGACCTTTTTCTGGGAGACAAGTCCCTCCTCAGGATGACACCAGGCTTCAGCCTTTCTCTTCTTGGGATGGGGTTCAGTTCCTTAAGGTCCCTTCTTTCAATAATCTTAGAGCCAAGGGGGAAGGGCACACGTGTCTCTTAATAACATCCACATACCTGTAAGAATAGTTACAGCTGGCTTAGGGTTGGGGAGGTTCATCCATGGTCATACCCATCCCCACCCCAACCTGTGATTCCTGACCCACCCTCCCCATTTAGACTGTTAGACTGACCCTATCCCAGGTGGGTACCAAGAACAACCTGCTCCCTGAGGAAAACTCATTACCTTGAAGAGAGAAAATGGCTGGATTCAGCAGAGTGTTTTTTCCCAGACTCATCAAACTGCTGCTTGACAGGAAGATAGGTATCCAGGAAGGAAGTATGGAGCCAGCATTGCAGGGAAACAGCATCTTCCCTTAGTAACTGCCAAACCAGGTGGTGTTCTGATTCATTCATGAATTTACACAGCAGCTTCTTCTCTTTCCCTCTTCTAACCCTCCAGACAAACCTTCCACATTCATGGGGACTCTATTTCCAAAGGTCCAGTACGTGGATGGAGCCCTTTGCCACACTCTCCTCTAAGGTGTATTTTGTTATCTCATGTATGTGAGAGGGTTAATGTGAGTTATTAATCAAAAAAAAGAAATTCAGAAACCATGAGGCCTTCTCATGAGAAATTTAGACTCAGAGCATTTGCTTGAAAAATTAGGACAGAAAGAAAGAGTATTTATTACAATTTTATTTACACCAAGTTCACTTACCCTGTTTATCTACCACAAGAGCCAACCATCTGGAGTGGTTTAGATTGGATCTAAATATTTCTTCACAGTTGAATGGGCTCCAAGAACTTGCTCCACAGTCAGAACTGAGTATCTGCCCATTCCAGAGGGGAGCAAACTTGTATGGGTGCCGTGGCTCTGTCTGGCTAGACATGGTCAAGGTAACATCCCTCAGTCAACTACCTCTGTGTCTCAAGCTCATGGCCAGAGTCGAGATCTGGAACTAGGTCACCATAGGGATCCAGCAGCTGCTCTATCCAGTTGGACAGCTCTGGCACATTCATGCTTTGGGAACAAATGCTCGCTCATCAGGTTAATACTGATTGAGGGGTAATTCCACACCAGGCAACATTCTTAGATAAGTCTTGTGACAATTCACTTAATAGTCATGGTTATTGAGGCAGGTACTGCCACTGTTCCCATGTGGAGATAAGGAAGCTCAGGTGTGGAAATGACACACCTGAGTAAATGACAATAGGGACATTTGTTTTATTTGGGGGTTATGCGCCTGTGCCATGGGCGGAGGTCAGAGGAAGTTATCAAGTGTCTTGCTCCAGCACACTCTGCCCTATTTTCTTGAGTCAGTATCTCTCAGTGAACTACAGACGCTAGTGTGGAGGTAGGCTGCAAACCAGGTAGCAAGGTTGTACACACCACAGGTGATGTCTTGAAGCTAAACTGACTTAGCCACGTGTACACTAAGAGTTAAGTGTCATCCCTAGTGGGAACTCAAGTGCAGACAGGGCAGCTCTACAATCTGCTTCCCTGCTGCTCCTGGGTGCTGGTGTAGAGTACATGCGCAGGAAACTATTCCACCCTGAGTGTAGGGTGGGGCTCCTTTCATTCTCTCTCAGCCTGGGTCACATCCTTCCTCTGCACACTTGTCTGGAGAAGGTGAATCCCCATCAGTATCAATTGTGGAATACTGTCCTCTATGGGTGGTGTGCCTCCTTGAACTCAGCACCTCTGACTACACACAGGAGCACTGTACAAGACTGGCCTCCTTAATGATCCATCTTAGGAGGGGGGGGGGGCTCACACCTCCCTGAGTATATATAGGCAGCAAATTGTTCCTGGGAGATAGAGAGAGACTTTTCTTTAGTGGTGTAGCTACCCATAAGCTGCCTGTGCTCCAACCCCTCACCCACGCTCCTATAAGTAGCCCCAGCTAAGCTCAGTGGTATACTCAGGTGGAATCATTTCCTTCTGTTTGTCTCTGGTGGCCTACCTGGGCTGAGGAGACATTTGTTTATCTCCCCAGGAAAGGCTCAAATAACACCAGTGTCCACACATCTGCCCTTGCTGGCTTGAACCCAAGGACTGTTCAAAGGGGTGGGTATGGTGGTGGCTATGAATGTTTGTAACCTGGGTTGTAATGGGCACTATACTGGTGAATTGTCCTGTGCCGTTTGAATCTACTGAGAAACTGGCTGTAAAATGGGGGTTCATTTCAGACCTAAGAGTGTTTGTCTCAAAGTATCCTCCAAGGCCAGGTATCTAGGAAGGGGCTGGCCCTCCTAATTCTGACAGGGATGGAAGAGCCAGAAGATAAAACATTGCATCCTTGAGACACAATGCATAGCTAGAAGGGGAACCATTTCCAGCAGAGGCTACTATTGGGTATCTCCTGGTAGAAAAGTGCCTGCAGAGGAGAGAGGAGCTGGAAACTCAACCTTAGGAAGCTCAACCATGGAGAGGAAGCTCAACTGGGAACTCCATCCGACTGTTTCAGTTTCCCCAGTTGGTTATTCTGGGTATTCTGAGCACCCTATTTGATGATGTCATCTCTATCTGTTGCCATATGTCCTTTTACTAGAAAACCTTACCTGCTCTGCCTGGGACTCTATTGGGAACATCAGCTGGCTGCTCTTAAGCAGGCTTCCAATGTCATTGTTTGCTGGGGAGTGCCTTGAGCACCTGATTTGATGTTTTTTCTATCTATCTATCTATCTATCTATCTATCTATCTATCTATCTATCTATGTTGGGGTACTGTTAAGCTTTCTAAATGTTAATTAATTGGTCCTGTTTGTTGTCTGTTACTTACATTGAATCTGATTGGTTAAATAAAATGCCGAGGCCTGAGATTGGGCAAAGACAGAGAAAGGTGGGACTTCCTGGGATTAGAACAGGAAGCCTGCACTTTAGACAGAGGATTAATTCATTCCAGCCAGGAGCAGCAGGAAGGAGGCACACACCATGGGTTAGAAAAAGGAACCTCATTCCACATGGCCAGGAACATCGGCATATCATGGAGAATGGCAGTCCAAGGGGACGTGTGTATATATGGGGTCATATTTGGGTAATAGAATTAAGAGCTAGTTTAGATGGGCTAGGATTGCACAATTCAGGCCAAGGCTTGTTAAAATCCACATGGTGTCTGTGTACTCATTTGTAATGGCTGCTTAAAGATTAACAACTTCTGAGCCAATTAACAATAATATAAATACTTTTTAAATAGTTTAATTAGCCATATAATTTTTTAACATATCTATCTATCTAGCTACCTACCTATCATCTATCAATCTATCATCTATCTATCTATCTATCTATCTATCTATCTATCTATCTACTATATATCTGTCTATCATATATCAGTCATCCATCCATCTATCTACTTTTATTTATTCTTTTACTCCAGATGTCTGGTGTCATTCTATTGGGAATATGACCTTCAAAATGTCACAGAAAGGCAGACTGAAATTTCCCTTGTACCCACCCTTGTCACCCACCTTTCCTTCTCAGGACAGTGATGTCCTTTTCTAGAGCCTTCTTCAGCCAAGCACGTACACAATAGCTTTCACCTCTGTGAACCCTGAGCACAGCAGTACTATTTTTACTGTCACAGGTTAGATGCAGCAACCAGAGGACATCTCTCTCTGCTTTGTCCATTCTTGTGAAAATGCGGGACCCATTCCAGGCCCTCTCAATGTGTGATGAGTAAAGATAAGAACAAAGATAAAGAAGGTGAGATAGCACAGTGGGTATGGTACGGTCTGCCTGTGGAGTCATCAAATTCCAACTGTGTCACCCTTAGCTGTGCAGCCTTGAGCAGATGCTAACTTAGTCGAGACTTGGCTTCTCCTCAGCATAATGGACATCACAGTATTATTATAGAGTTGATGATATGGTAGATGATATATCTAGTAGGTGGAGTATATGTGAAGCCGCTGTCACGGTGACTGGTACACTGTGGATATGCAGACAGTGGTATCTAGGGATATCTACGGTGAAAGAAATCACAGTCTGGTGCTGGATAAGTGTGGGGGTTGGTGGGTGGGATGGGTGTGATAAAGAGTCCTTGGGCTCTTATCTCTCAAACTTTGACCAATGCTATTTTCAGTGCTGAAGTGGATGAATTAGGAGACTTTTGAGGGTAGGAGATAACTATACAAATGTAAATGTAATGTTAGAATCTAGTTGCTGTTCAGGCCACAAAACCTGCATAGCCCCTCCCGTCGTCCCACAGATTCAGAACCCCTACTCAGACCTTATCCGTGAATTTTATGTAATAGACTTCCAGGTGCCAGGATTTCTCACTTGGGAAAGTGAGTTTACTTTAAAGGCAGTATTGGTGGTCACATGTCTGACTCCCCACCCCTTCTCTGCATCCTGTCTAGGCATCAGAGGGTCTGGATACAGGCTCATACCTTGAAGCCACCTTGTACTCAGAAATCTGTAAGAAGAGATTTCTTATATCTTAGTCCCCCTTCCACTGCATGGTCCCTGATTCCTCTCTTCACAGGTTGTACCATGCTGTTGTCTATCTGTCTGTATGTCCATCCCACTCATAACCCTTTCAAAAAACTTCTTAACTCAAAGTCTCACTCAGTGTCCCTCTTGAACCTGCATCTGAGACCTTTCAATGTGTCCTATCCATGAGACAAGAGTCAGAGGCTCTGGAAAAAGAGAAGACAGACAGCGGGAACCCTCTTCCTCTTCCGGTCTTTGCTTCTGTTTTTGTGTCTTGTGGTTCAGTTCACCGTTCACCTTCTTTCATAGACATCCTTTCTGTCTCTGTCCCTCAGGGGCTCTTGGTCCCAGGCAGGCTAGAGGTTATCCCAATAGAACTTGAACAGACCTGTGCTGAGAGCTATGACCTCACGAGTCTATCTGTGCTTGATGGAAAGGCTAGAGGGTAGCGTTGTTGTTTTCTACATGCATGTGATATGCCAGGACTCTTCAAAAAAACACCCCTTGTCCAATCCCCTTAGTTTGGTGTTTGTGTTAGCTAACCCCTCTTTTGTGATATGGCAGAGCATACCACGCAAGGTGGTGGGTGTTCTAAGTTCCAGTATTACCAAATTCAGAATTACCACCCTCCGCATCTGGGAGAGGGGAGGTCAGGCCCCCTTCTAGCTGTTGAGCTGGATGTGTGTTCAGCTCTGACCACTTGTGAGCAGAGGCAAAAAAAAAATCCCATTCATATCTGTCTGTCTCTCTGTCCAGGTTGCAGACATGCAACCCTAGAGGAAGCTTTGTTGTAAAGACAGAAGACTAATGCCACCGGGACCCCTGAGCCCCAGCAAGGAGGAGAGATGATCCAAAGAAGCACCCATTGTAGTGTTACAGTACTGCAACGTGGGGCTTGCTGCTTACTAGGAGACAGCCCGGTTTCCTCTCATGCATAATCAATGGCGGCATGCCACCCTTTCGCACCTCCACCCCCATCAGTAACTGATACCCTGCATTTCACCCATGATTTAGTACTGTTGTAGGCTGAGTGTGAAATGACCCCGATTGGCTTGTGTGTTTGAACATGTTCTTTTTTTTTTTTAAAGATTTACTTATTATGTATACAGTGTTCTGCCTGAATATATACTTATATTCCAGAAGAGGGCACCAGATCTCATTATAGATGGTTGTGAGCCACCATGTGGTTGCTGGGAATTGAACTCAGGACCTTTGGAAGAATAGCCAGTGTTCTTAACCTCTGAGCCATCTCTCCAGCCCTGACATGTTCTTACCCTCAGCTGGCAGTGCTGCTCAAGAAGGCTCTGCGGCGTCTTGAGGAGTTAGAGCTTTCTTGGAGGAAGAGAGTCACCGGGGCTGAGCCTTGTGATTGTGTAGTTAGACTCCCGTCTGCTCATCCTCTCCTTCTAGACTGCGGGTGCAATGTGACCCACAGCCTCCTGCGAGGGGTTTTCCAAATCCTAGTTTCCTGCTTGTGTAACTGGACAGGGCATCTTGTCCAGGCCTTCAGAAAAGATTCAGTGCTTTGTGCTCCTCAGAATAATCAATCATATGTCTGTGTGCATATGTATGTGTACGTTCGTGTGTGTGTGTGTGTGTGTGTGTGTGTGTGTGTGTGTGTGTGTGCATGAGCGTGCATGTAAAGGTCAAATGACAATCTCAGGAGTTTTTCCTCGAGTGCTATAGATCTTGCTTTTTGGGACAGCGTCTACCAATGGAATGGAACTTTCCAAGTAGGCTAGACTAGCTGGCCAGTGAACCCTAGGCAACCTCCCTTCTCTGCCTCCCCAGTGCAAGGATTCCTGGTATATACGGCACTTTTTACTTCAGTTCTAAGGGATTAGGCCCACCTGCTCGTAAGACACACACTATGCCAACTTCACCATCTCCCTGGGTTCTCCTTTGAAAATATTTTACTTTATATTTCTTAAGTTGTATATAAAATTGTTTTAAAAACTAACAAGGAGTTGGAAAGAATCCAGGATCAGGGATATAGCTAATATTAAGACTGACTAATGAATACTGCAGAAAAGTCCCAGGGATGTGTGAAGGTAGTCAAGGTAAAGGTTTAGGGGAGTGGCCTTACATGCCCTCTAGGGCTGTTTTCACTCTACACAGCAGCAGAGCTCAGTAGTCACAGTGGGAACAACAGGATGGTAATCAGCCCAAGACAAGGTGACCAGCCTTCCAGCTGGAGCACACACTCAAAATACCTGACCACTAAAGTAAATTAAAACACAGCTTTCTGCCTCCTGTTTCAGAGTTAGTGACTCAGTATGACTGTCTGGTTTCTGCCCAGGTCTAGGTGAAGTTTATGGTACCTGCCTGGAAACCACATTTGCAGAATCACAGGATGTCCTCTTGTGACAGACTCCAAAGGGACAGAGTATATATGAGTTTCTCTCGGGCTGCTCTTCATAATACAGGACAGGGGAGGATGGAAATGGCCCAGTGCTACTTCTTGTGTGAATCTTGGGCTCAATTAAAAAATAATTTTTGTGGGGACTAGCCCATAGTTACCCAGATCTGAGGCCCCAGGGCATTGGTAATGGAGTTCATGCAGAACATGTGTTTGGAGAACTCCGTGAACAAAGCTGGCTCTTATACAGCCCTTTTATTTGTTGGGGTGTGGGAACCTTGTAAATCCATTGCACCCAGGGCAAAAGGTACCATGGGTATAGTCAGCAGGTCCTAGCTTGTGGTACTGTAATTACCAAATTCCAGATGAGTTCGGTAATCCACCCGGAGCACATCTTTCTGACAAGGATTAGCTGTTTCACCCTGGAAAGGCATTTTGGGGACACGAGAGAGAAATCAATGGTAGACAGTCTTGTCTCACTGCTGTTACTTACTCACTTCCCTCCCCCAACCTTCCTCACTCCATCCGTTCCTTGGGACATTAGCTAATTTGTGCATGGATTGCTACAGAAGAAACTGAAGGGGGAAAATGTTAGGTGAGCAAGTCAGAGCCCAACTAGGATGTGGAGTGGAGCTGAAGAAGGCAGGAGCTGAGCCTGATGCTGTGGTGTTGGGGTAGAAACTTCAGGGGTGAGAGTCATGCTTTTGTTGGGAGTTTCACAAACTCCCTCCACACAGGCAGGAGCATGAAGCGAAAGGTGATTCTGGTCCCTATTCTATACACATCAGACTTGGTTTTCTTTCAGGCAGGGCCTGGCTAGGCAGCTCCTTTGAGATCACCAGGAACGTCTGGGGGTTACCAACTGTGTTTTCTCCCCACCTCTCCCTCCTCTCTTTCTCCCATATATTTTGTGTATGTGTGTGTGCACATGAGTTCAGGGTTGTGGAGGTCAGAAGAGGGAGTCAGATTCTCTGGAACCAGAGTTATGGACATCTGTGAGCTCCCCAATGTGGGCACTAGAAACCAAACTCAGGTCTTCTGGAAGAGCAGCAAGTGCTCTTAGCCTCCGAGACATCTCCCCAGCCCCATCTCTCTTCATCTCTTGAACATGTTGCTTTCCAGACCCTCATGGAAACTTGGTTGTTATCTCCATAGCTGCTCTTTCTGATATAGAAGTTGGATCAGCCATACTGATCACATAGCAG
Organism: Lophiomys imhausi; assembly: GCA_907164525.1. NCBI lineage: Eukaryota > Metazoa > Chordata > Mammalia > Rodentia > Muridae > Lophiomys > Lophiomys imhausi. Next base: position 5,359,381 of record CAJQZJ010033263.1, read on the forward strand.
TCGTGCTGACCATAGGGAGGAGGGCAGACACTGTCTAACGTCTAGGAGGCTTCTGTCTTTTTTTTTTTGAAAAGCTTTTCCAACCTCCTGATTGGGGCCACCTGCTTCTAAGAGTATCCAGGACACATTGCTTCAGGGCACTTTTCCCTTAAGTAGGATACTTCATCATGTGCCTGTTTTTGTCTGTGAACTGTATATCCCTTTATTTTACTTGTTCAAAAACACTTAATAGCCAGGCGATGGTGATGTACACATACACTTACAGTGCTCAGGAGGCTGAAGCAGGAGGATTCTGAAATCAGGATCAACCTGGGCTATATGGCCATTTCAAGTTCAGCCTGGACATTAAATAGCAAGATTCTGTCTAAATGAAAAAAAAAATTGACAAACAAAAATAAGAATACTCAGTAAAAGCCATCACAGTGCTTAACAGTTAATAAATCAATTAATTTTCACAGTGACCTTATGAGGAGGGCACTGTACTGAAACTCTTCTTGTAGATGCAAAGCCTTGTCACAAGAAGGTTGTATGGCCTCTGGCTGGCTCAGATGTCACAGAAGCCAGAACTGGTGTCCTGAGTTCCCACTCTGGCTCCAGAGTCTCTGCTGCCGCCAGGTAAGGACAGGAATCCAGTCCCACTCATTAAGAATTTCTAACACCAGGCCTGGAACAAGGCAATACATTAACAGATGGTTGTGAGAAGAAGAACATAAGGTCTATTTATTATGGAGGGAAAGGGAAGAATGATTGCTCTGGAAGCAGTACCTACATTTTCCGTTTAATGAAATCTGCACTGCACTAATTTAATATGTTATTCGCCTCTGAACTCATTTCTCTAAGGGAAAGAAAGATATATGCGTGTGCGCATGGCAAAAACCCTTTGTAGTTCACTGCTATCTGTTTGCCTGGTGCCTGAGTGCTTCTGGATATGACCCCTCAACAAGCGGGAGAGGCTGGAGAGACGGTCAGCGCACCGCTCTTACAGTGAGCACGAATTCAGCTCCCAGCACGTGTGTCTGGTGGGTCACAGCCGCTACAATAGCTCCAGGGGATCTGATGCCTTTGGCCTCCACAGGCACCTGAACTCATGCGAGGCTACTCACATACAAACACACACGCATGCACATAATTAAAAACAATCTTAAAATGTTTTTTAAAAGTGGGAGTCTTTTTATATACTTTTTCAAAAGGAAAATAAAACTTTTTGTGTTTGTTTGTTCTGAGTATCTTATGTTGTCTAGGCTGACCTTGTTCTTACACCATACCTGAGGCTTCCCCTCACCCTGTAGCCGAGGCTATCCCTGATCCTTCTTCCTCTACCTCCCGAGGGCTTGGATTCCTGTCATGTACCATTGTGCTCTGATTCTCTATGCTTTTAAACCAGGCAGACCCTCACTCCACAGAGTGGATCCTCATCCTCAGGTAGCTTCTGTTTCTGTCACTTACTATGTGTTCTAGCAAGTTCTTTCAACTCACAATGACCGATGGGAAAACCTAGTGTGCAAGTTGCGGGTGTGAGCTGGTCTTGGAGAAACAGGTCATGACACATTGGAAGAAGCATGACTCATTGTCCTCTGGACCTACCCTTGGGAACCCACATGGCTCCGAGGCTGTGCGTTCTGCAGGAGATATCCAGGCCCTCTTCAACAACCTTCAACAACTAAGAAAGAACAACCAACTAACCCCTCAAGGAGGCAGGTCTGGCTGATTTTGACAGATTTACACTGTGGGTAATGGGATGGAGTAGAAGCCAGTGTTAACAGTGAGCTGTGTTTGGATTCCTGAGTGTCTCAAGGACTCCTGGATCCCAGTGTGGGCTCTCCCAGATTGTTTGCATTGTGGATAAACCTGGCTTTTGTCAGAAGTCTGACCACAAGCCCTTGACTTCCAGAAAAAGAGCCCTGACTATAGTCATGGCCACTCAAGGCCATGGGTGTCGCCCAACACAAAACGGGCAACCAACTTTAAAAAGTTGTGAGACTCTTTTGTGAGAATTGATTATTCATCAAGGAATTTGATCGTAACTCAACTGCACGGTTCAGGAGCTTGAGCTGTGCAGATGACGGCATCTGGTTGAGTTGATGTAAAAAATATGAACCTGCATGAGCACCTGATGGCTGTCTGTCCACTCCCACTGGGGGCCCTGCTTTGTGCAGAGCTCAGGATCTCATGGTTTGTTGTCTCTAAATGACAGGCGGCACTGTCTCCCCAAGTGGCTGCATTAGCCACCTCAGGACTGTATGACCTAGAGGATCCTAGAGGAAGGCAACATTTTCTGGATCTGACCTCCCCTTACTAGAATGCATTTATGATAAGCCATATTTTTTATGAATATGAGTTTGTACTAGTTTAAAGAAAGCTTGGAGTGAACTGTCGCAAGGTGGGTTCCACAGTGCAGCTTATGTGTGCTTATGAACTTTTATGAGAGTTTGGTATATTGATGGAATTAGGTGGCCACTTTTCCCTTACAGATCATGATGGGCTGGATATTCCTTTTAGAGTGTCCGTCCCCCCCCCCCCCCGTGATCCTCTAGAAAAGCCCTCAAAAGGGGAGGTGTGTCAACACCACAAAGCAAATAATATTATAGTGATGTCAGGTCTTTTGAGGTTCTGGATGGGTGCAGGAAAGTGCCCCAGTGTCTTAGTTTCTGCTCCAGGGCAGAACAGCCTGTCTGTAGCCCAAAGGATGGTGAAGCACAAAAGGACTTTTTGTCAGAAACACAGATGCCCAGATGCTGGTTTTCCCAGCTACCTCCTCTCTAACTCCTTGACTGCCTGGTATCACTGTCTCATTTAAAACTTACAGCAACTACTTATTTTTATGCATCATCTATTTATTTGAGGGGCACATGCCAGGCTGCACAAGTGGATCTCAGAGGCCAGGTTGTTGGAGTCAGTTCTCCCCCTTCCACCGTGTGGGATTGAACTCAGGCCATCAGCTTGGCAGCAAGCCCCTTTACCCACTGAGCCATCTCACTGGCTCTACAGCTCACTTGAAGAATTTATTATTTTTATGTGTCTGTGTGTATGCCTGTGGCAGTTTAGATGCACCCCATACATGTAGGAGCCCACAGAAACTAGAAGAGGGTGTGGGATCCTTGGAACTGGAGTTATAGGTGGTTGTGAGCTACCACGTGGGTGTTGAGACCCAGGCTATCAGTTAAATCACTTAGCCATTTTTCCAACCCCCAGAACTTACTTTAAATGTCAAGTGTCAGATATTAAGAAAAAGCAAAACAATAGCTTACTCAAGTGAAGTTTTTCTTTTTTTCACCTAATGAGGGTTTTGATACAGTCAGTATAGGGCTGGAAGAGGACATCTTCTAATGTGTTCAGAAAGCCTAGCTTCTGTCTTTCTGCTAGAACTTCATTATCTGTGAGAGCTCATACACGCCTGTCTCATGGTCATAAGACAGCTGCCAGACTCTAACCATTTCTCGGGCATTGTTGGCAGGAAGAAAGGAATGGGCAAATGCACAGATTTAATGCATTAGAGATTCTTCACACAGGGCACTAAAATGTGGTCAGTATGAATGCATCAATATGCATTAATAGTAAGCCCAGAATGGCCAATAATGTATCAGTGTTGCATTAAGGAGGAAACCCAAGCATTCCCAATAGTGTCAGTTCATTGAGACTGAGCCCAGACTTGGATTCTCTACTTCATTCTCCTGTGTCTTCTGTGGTCCCTGTCTGTCTGTTGTTTCAGTCTGACTCCGTGCCTTCCTTAATGCTGTCTTGGGAATCAGGCTGTCCCTATCTTCATTCCTAACAAAGGGTTTTGGTCTCTCTCTTTTTGAACATCACAGAAAGTATACACGGGGAAGGAAAGAAGAATACTTACCGAAATCTTCCAAAGAGTTTTACAAGGGATTAAGTCACTGGCTCCAGCTGATCCCATCTGACCCAGACAACAAATAGTAGTACAAACATCATTGTTTATCAAACAATAGCCATATGTTATATTCAACTTTTATGGTGAATATTCACTTATAAGACTGCTTTCAAACTATACACTGTTTCTGGAAAATGATTATCAGAACACATATGCAAATATAAATGCATTATTCTGGGTCAGGGGCATGAAAGAGAGCACATAATTTAAGATAATACATAATTTAATACAGCTATGTATTAGCTGAGGTTGTACAAGCTGTTTACATGGGAAATTCAATGGAAGTAAGATTAGTTGTTACATTGTTTTTTTTTCTTTTCTTTCTTCCATAGTTTATATATCCCAGCAAAACCTTTCAAGCAATACAAAAATCACAATATGGATACATTCTATTTTTTTCTTTAAGTGAATGATTACAATGAATATACATAGAAAAACACACATTCCCCAGTATCTGTTACATTTTTTAAAAATGATCAGACAGAGTACATAGTAGACTATGGTCCTGGGTCGTCTCAAGATGTATCACTAACTCTGACTTTGGACTCCAGCAGCAGTTCTAGTCTGTTTGAGTGTGTTTCATCATAATGCATTGTTACAGGCAGGAGGTAATTAGGGGAACATGCTAGCTCTGCGGCTATCCTCCTCTTGCTTCTCAGAACCACGTTTATGTCATGCATTCACCCTTTGTGATGAAGGCTAAGAAAGAAAATGAGTTACATTGAAGGGGAAGGGGTGGTGGTGCTGTCTTTGAACTCTGGTTTATTGTTCAGTTTGATAGGCACACCAATAACTCTTGGTGGGACAAAGCAAGTGGATACACATAGGCTCAGCAGCTACCTCCACATATGGACCGAGGGACAGTTAGAGGAATCAGGGACCAAATCAGAGGCAGGTAACAGGAGAAGCAAGAAATGGCATCTCCGGACTCAACACGATGTTCATTCTCTTGCCTCATTTGAAAACTAGAAAACAGCTGTTCCTTGATCATCTGAGTGGATGGCTCACACATGTGGAAACTAAGCTAGAAAGAGCTCCAGAAATAAGGACATCTGACTGCTGCGGAGCCACAGGCAGCAGCTGGCTGCTCTGAATGTCCTGGCATGAGGCTATATAGAAAAGAGATATATATGTTTGTATTGCTGGTGGTTTGAGAGAAAAAAATGTCCTTCCACCAAAAGGTTCTTTCTGGAACCTCATGACCTCTAGGTTATTCACACTCCTGTGTCCAGCTGGAGTGAGCACTGTCCAGAAAGAGTGTGTCTTCCTTTCTGTCCTCCAAGCAAGTATGGTCAGTCTAAAATCCACTGAGATGTTGTCTAGTTTCTCTATAGGCATAGACTAGAGTTGTAAGATGGGTAGGAAGAAAGTCCTTTATATTGTAAAGACAATTTGGGGCAAAAAGAACTGGGCCCGGCTGGGAAGATGGATCAACTTGTAAAGCAGTAGCCATGAGCTGAGATCTTCAGGACTCATGCTTAAGTATCACAGAGGTGTGTGCCTGTAATCCCACCAATCCCAGCGTAAGACAGGATGTGGACATGGAGACAAGAGAATCTTCAGAAGCTCTGGGCAGCTCTCCTGAAGTATGCCACAGTAAGACACCCTGCTTCAAACAAGGTGGAAGGTGAAGAACAACTCCTGAGGCTGTGTCCTCTTACTGCCATATGAATGTTGTGGTACATACATGCCTGTACGTACACACCACACACACACACACACACACACACACACACACACACACACACACACGGCAGTGGGGGCTTGCTGGGTCCACCAAGTTAAGAATGAAACAATAAACTTTGAGATGGTGCTGATGCTGTGAAAGCCATGTATCAAGCATGATGTAATAAAATTATAATTGATGGTACAATAAAAAAATCTATACCTCAACTGTGGGACCTTCATCATCCAGAATATTACCTCTATTAACAAACCTAAGCCAGACAGCAGATATCTGTAGACATTGTGCTGAAGAAATTGGGGTTTAGGATGAGAAATGTGGGCTAGAGTGGATGAGCTAGTTTCCCATCATGAATCCTTACCACCACACTCTGGATAATTTTTTTTAACTTAGCGATTTATTTATTTTTATTTCATATGTGTTAATGTGTTACCTGCAAGTATATCTGTATAAGGATGTCAAATAGCCTGCAACTGGAGCTACAGACACTTGTGAGCTGTCATGTGGGCACTGGGAATTGAACCCTAGGACCTCCGGGAGGGCAGCCGGTGCTCTTAACCACTGAACCATCTCTCCAGCTCCACTCTCGATCATTTTAATGCAAACAGAACCTAATAGGGTGGGGACTATAACCCATGAAGCATATCCCTCCCTGGGAAGAGGCTCCTTCAGCTCAGCCACGATCACAGATTTCCAGTAGATGGCGCGAGAGAGCTGAAAATAGTTACAGAGACAGTGACACTAACCACCAAAGCTGGATGGGGGCACACAGGGTTAGGGTCCACCCAGGTAGCTGCCAGTGGCATGGGTGGAGTCACAGAGTAAGGACCTGCATTTAGCATTGTCCACTCATTCAGGGACCTGTGAGGTGGTTTATGGCTGGCCCAGACACTCAGCCTATGCAAAGGGACATGTGGGGAGTGTTTGGGAAGAGAGTTCACAATGTAAAGAGGAGACTGGCTTCAGAAAGGGAGTGATAGGTTACTGAGTGACTGAGAAGAATCAAAACAATTACTGTAGTTGGATCTGGAAAGGCCTCAGAGACACATGTTGAAGGCTGGGTGCCCAGCAGAGCATATTGGGAGGTGGTAGAAACTAGGAGGCAGGCATACTGGGAGGCCTCCAAGTGGCTGTGGGTGTGCCCTCAAAGGGACTGTGGGGGTCTCTTTCTGGTGCTGGGGTATCAGGTACTCACTTAGGTAGCTGATAGCAGGTTGGGGCCTATATCCCCCTTTGGAGTGAGGGACAGATTAGGAACACATTTTAAGAAAAAGACCTTTCCTGAGAACAAGAGGTGGGTTCAGAATTCTAGAGAAGAGGTGGCAAGGCCAGGAAAGCAGACAGGTGCCATTCATTCAGGCAGCAGAAGGCCAGCGTTGCTTCTCCCAGCAGGCCAGCAGGAGGCATCTCCCTTGCTGAGTGAATCTGGCAGTCTGAGCTGGCCCTGAGCCTTTTCCAGTAAAACCCAGGCACATAAAGGGACCCTCATGGCCAATAACAACAAATGCCACCCTGAACTGTGATCAGGGACCCTTTCCAGGGACCCTCCTGGCTCCCTAAGCAGTCTGGCAAACAAGTCTGGCTAGCAGATGGAGTGAGCAGGCAGATGGGAGGCCCTCCCAGCTGAGACATTCCTGTGGACATTAAATAAGGCCACCGTGGCCCAGGGGAGCCACTGCCACACTCCTGACCATCCCAGACGTCAGTCAGACAAGATGGCCAGATGGATGGATGTCTGTCTCTCTGCGAGGGTTTAAGTAAGATCCAGTTCTGGCTGACACAGCGACCACCCTTTATGATTGCCCCAGCACAGCGCAGAATACAATCAGTTATCTCTCTTCTCCTTTGAAGAGAAATGCTGAACCCCACTGTTTGGGGGGGGTCACTGGAGGAGGTGGGGTGGTACTACCCCTCTATTTACCCAGATTACAGGTGCTCTGCAGGGGAGTAGGTCAGAGGAATCAGCCTGCCTTTTCCTCATCTTTGTACATATGCAGACTAGACACATTTCCATTTCAAGCACGCCTTACTTCCTGACTAACCTCTGTGGCTCTGAGGCCACCCAAGTCCTTGGAATTTGGTTTTGGCACAAGTAGAAGAAAGAGTGCCTCTCCAGCTTACTGTTGGCCAGTCTTCCCTTTCCAGAACTCCCCTGTGGGCCTCAGTTACTCATTAGATTCCCTTTCTTTCTTTCTTTCTTTCTTTCTTTCTTTCTTTCTTTCTTTCTTTCTTTCTTTCTTTCTTTCTCTCTTTCCTTTCTCTCTCTCTCTCTCTCTCTCTCTCTCTCTCTCTCTCTCTCTCT
>CAJQZJ010033263.1:5367361-5381561 GCA_907164525.1 Lophiomys imhausi
TCTCTCTCTCTCTCTCTCTCTCTCTCTCTCTCTCCCTCCCTCTCTCTCTCTCTTTCTCTTTATTTTTTTTTTTTTTTTGTCTTTGGGATGAGCCTAGAGAGAAACAGGGGCAGGGGTAGTAACAATCTTTGCCTGGCATGTTGGGTCTTGGAGTTGACTCACAATCCAAGCACGGAGTTCTAGGTCTCCCATGTTTGAGTGTCTTGGGGTGTGCCTCTGAGGGTCTCATGCACACAGTCTGATGACAATTGGTGTCATCTGGGGCCTGCTTTCTTGTAGCATTGACCTCCCTTGGGGCCTAGCTCCTCTATGTGATTTCCTGTTTGCTGGTGTGTTGATTAGCCAATGGAATTCTTTTGACTTAGGTGGGATCATCTGAGCTACTGACTTCCATGTGGCAGGGCACGGCCAGTGGAGCTATGCTCAGCATGGGTTTTGTCTTAGTGTTCCAGTAGTGGGGATCGAAGCCAGGCCTTTGTGTATGTTAGACAACTATTACTACCACTGAGCTACATCCCCAGCCCCCTTTAAAAACTTATATCTATTTTTAGGTAAGGGCTAGCCTTGAACTCACTTGTGGTCCTTGTGCCTCTGCCTCCTTAGAAGCTGGAATTATAGCCTTGAACCACCGAGTCCATCACTGAACACGTCTTTTAATTTGGATGTTTTACTGTCTGGGACATTGCTGACCCTGGACAGACCTCTCAATCTCAGAAATTGCCAATTCATAGAAAGCAAAGGACTTGACATTTACACATATGTGTGTGTGTGTGTGTGTGTCTGTGTGTCTGTGTGTATGTGTATGTTTGTCTGTGTGTGTGTGTGTGTGTGTGTGTGTGTGTGTGTATGGGGCAGAGGTTAACATCAAGTGTGTCTTCCTCAGTCACTTCTTTGCCTTAGCTTTTTAGACAGGGTGTCTTGCTGGACCTGGAGCTCACTAATTTTCTCCACTCACTGGCCAGCTAGCTTTTCAAATCCTCTTGCTTCTGCTTCCCTTGTGCTGGGATTACAAGCCTTGCCCGGCTTTTAGACATGGGGACAGGGGAGAGATCTCTTCAACAGCTCAAACCTGCCTTTCATGGGAACCAACACAAGTGTTCCACATTCTCTGCCAGATTCATGCTCAGGACCAATAAATCACCCAGAGCCAGGCAGCAGATAATGACAGTCAGCCCAATGATTTTCAACCCAGCCAGTCCTGGCTTGATTTCCTTCTCTCACCATGTGGTGGGGTTAGTGATAGCATTTAATAGCATAAGGATCTTAGAATAGCAAACGCCTGGACTTTAAGGTAAAAGATTTACGTCCAACGTGACATGTCCTTGGGAACCCACCAAGGACGGATGACTTTTTTGATCATAGGACTTTGGGCGGGGACATGCCCTGAGGTGCCCACCTGGAGATCCATGACAACAGATCACACAATCTCGGGACTGCCTGCTGCTTCTTGGCCCTCTGCAAGAAAAACTATGGAGGGACATTGTCCAGGGGCATGACTTGGTAGAGTGTGAAAGCTTCTGCTGAAAATCATGTTGCCAATTCATTACGACAGGTGAAGACATTTAAGTCAAGATTCACGTGGACAGAGACTTTCCTCCTCCTGTCTCACCTCCTCCTCTGGCAGAGAAACTCGCATCACAGTATCACCATGAGGCTTCACCCTCTTGTATTGAACTGTTGTGGGTCTGGGGATGGATTCTCCCTAGTATTCTGGAGTGTCTAGGCAGGGAGTTATCTCCTCTTGGAGCCCAGGGGCTTCGGATTGGACAGAACACTGAAGCAAGACCCTTGCTGGTCTAAAAAATCTGAATGGCAAACCTAAGAAACTTTTAATCTGGTAAATGATTGGACTCTAAGACTGCAAAGGAAATTCCTGCTTGATAAACTGTCTTAGGAACTGACAAACGAAATTCAGAGACTTTAAGACTGAAAGATTAGCTGAAGACAAGCCATTCATAAGGATCCACACCCAGAGGAAAATATCCTTTTAAGAAACCTTAGATTAATGTTAAATGGTTGTTTTGTAGGTATTAAGAATTTTTAGGTGCTAGGTTTTAGAGTTAGAGTTTGGGTTTTAGGATTTAGGAACTATAGGCAATTGTTAGGTAATTTTTAAGATTTAATAAATACATGCTTGATAAATAAAAAATTTATTGTTACATCACCTTTTTCCCTTCCCAGGGACACCATTGTAAAAGCCCTTGACTGTGTCTTGTCCTTGCTTACTGACTCCTCACCAACACGAGGCTTCCTTCACACACCTGAGTGCAGTGGGAGATGGCATGTGCAGCTGCCTGAGAGTCTAGAAGCTTCTTGGGATGGGGCAAAGCTCTTGGGGTGATGAGTGTTTCCCTAGCACATGCAAAGCACTGGCTAGTCCCATCCCTAGCACAGTATATCCCAGGCATGGCTGTACCTGCCGGTGGTTCCAGTTCTGGGCTCTGAGGTTTTAGAGGAAGGAGGTTCAGGAGTTCAAGAGCACCCTCAGGATACTCAGGAGTTTGAGGCTAGCCTGGACTACATGAAATTCTGTCTCAAAATCAAGTCTTCCTTCATGATAGCCACTTCCGTGTTTGCGTATCTTACTATTCCCAATTAGAACAACTGTTTATTTTTTAAATTTATTTATTTATGAATTTCGTTTTTAATTTAGGAGTGCTCTGCCTGTGTGCACACCTTCATGACAGAAGAGGACAACAAATTCCTTTATAGATTGTTGTAAGCCACCATGTGGTTGCTGGGAATCAAACTTAGGACCTCTGGAAGAGCAGCCAGTCTTCTTAACCACTGGCCATCTCACCAGCCCAAAACAACTGCTTATTCAAACACTCCATTGGCTTGTGCTCCTGTACTGCACTCAAGGTGTGTCCCCCATGGAAGCATGTCCTTAAGGTTTCCACAGTCTCCCCCGGGGGTAATTTTTCTCCCATCACTTTTTAGCCATCCCAGGACCAGGACCTAAGATGAAGAGCTCAGACACTACCACTGGAATATGTTTTCCCGAGTGGGTGCTGTTGCTTCTGATGAGGGATTTGTGGAGTGCATCTCTCTTGCTGGGGAGCCAGTGAATGTGCAGTTAGTTTTGACGCTGTTCCAAAAAGCTGTCACCATTCATGTTTTCACTGACTCTTTCTCTGCAAGCCCCTGCGGGGGATCTTGTTTCTGGAGTCCAATTCCCCATTGTGCAGGTGAGTGAAGAGTCCAGGGGCCAAGGTAGGGCTGCACTGCAGCTTCCAGGTGCCCCCACCAAGACACCGTCAAGTGAAAGCAGGCGCTTTCACTGGATTCTTTGACTTGAGATTATGCCGGCGACATGGTCCATGGTTTCCTGTCTACTGGCTGGGCCTCCCCAGGGGTGACAGGGAGAAACTTGCTGTCAAATGGCTTCCGCTCCATTTGCTTTCATGATTAGCTAAATATCGAGGATTTCATGGTTCCTGGGTTCATTTGTCTTTTTAACGTCTTCTTTATCCATTTTCCCCCAGCTCTTGAGCTGCTGGTGGGGAGTGAGAGGGAGTTCCTGGGGCAATTCAGACACAAGGCCTGAGAGGTATGCCTCAGAGGTATGCCTCAGAGGTATGCCAGCGGCCTCCTCCATTGAAAAATGTATTTTATGTCTTAGAAAAGGGCAAAACTATATTGTTTTAAAGGAAAAATACAGGCATGCAAGACAAATCTTATTTTTTAAATTTTAATTCAATAATGTATAATTTAATATTTTTTGAAATTTAAATTTTAATAGAAGTTAACTTTTAAAAAAATTTGGTTTCATGTGTATGAGTGTTTTGCATGTATGTATGTATATCTGTTTGCCATGTGCTTGTCTGGTGCCTATGGAGGCCAGAAGAGGATGCCAGATCCCCTGGAAATAGAATTGCAAACAGTTGTGAGTCACTGTGTGGGTACTGGGAATCGAACCCTGATCCTTTGGAAGAATAGCCAATGCTCTTAAACCACTGAGCAATCTCTCTGGTCCACAAGAAGAAAAATATTATTTAAAAAATGTCACAAACCAGAAAAATCTTTTACTAATATTTTGAATAGGTTGTTTTCTAAACTTTTATTCATTCACTAAATATCTTATTTTTATTTCTTGTGTGTAATCTCCCATTTAAAATTTTTTCTTTACGCTTGAGAATTTCATACATGTATACAACAAAATATGATTATACCTACTCTCAGTTCCCCAACAAGTCTTTCCACATGCCCCCTCCCAACTTCATGTTTAAAAAAAAAAAGTAACCTCGATGCTTTAATCAAACAAAATAAACAAGCAAATGTCCCCATCATGGTCACCGCTCTCATCAGTACACCATTTCACAGTGGCGGCTTCTGTGGATGTGTAGCTCTGTCAGGCCTCGAGTTGTTCAAGCAATCTCTGGTTCTTATGTGGCTTCCCCCAGGTTTTTACTATTGTAATAACGTCTCTAACAAACAGCTTGTCTCATACGTCTCTGTAATTGTCCAATTATCCTCTCAGGCCAAATGCTTGGAAATGCGATTACAGAATTAAAACACAGTCATGTTGAACAAACACTTGAAAAAACATGGACCAATTTATACTCTGCAGAGAAGGATTCAAACAATACTTTCCTCAAGTTCTGCCCAACTTGAGAAGTGTGGTGGTCTCTGACAAGTGAGCCTGTGTGTTTGCCAGTAATTGCATTAAACCCTCATCCTCCTCCCTGGAAAGCCCTCTTCTCACAACCTCACCATGTAATATGAGTTTGGGGTCTCCAGACCAATGATCCCTGACTGTGGGAACCCAACCAGGTTAAAAAATCCCTGTCAGTGCCCTGAACTGTAGCATGAGCAGAATTTAAATATGCTGTATTTCTGCATGGCAGAGGGGATTCATGTATGAAATAGGGAGCGATCCTACTGTGTGAGATACCATGTCTCTCAGTGAATTTTTTAGAGGGTCTTTAAGATGTCCCATGGAGCTGGACATGATGGTCAGCGCTTATAATCCCAGCACTTGGGAGAAGTTGAAGCAGGGAGACAATAAAAAGCTGAAGGCCAGCTTGAACTGTCACGAGACCTAGGGCCAAGGATGTAGCTCAGAAGAGAAGTGCTTACTTAGCATATGCACACCCCAGGTTTGATCCCAGGGCTGTGAGAAAAAAGTCAATTGGCCTGTTACTTGCTTTAAGCAGACCCACACCAGACAAGCACTTTTGGACACTGCTGAGTATGGAAGAGCCCTATGAGCAACCTAAGTTCTTGTTGTAGCGTAGGAGTAGTTAGACATGCACCCTGCACGGAAGTTCCCACTGCCTGTCCTACATATGCACAAACACCTACATGTGTGCCCATGTAGTCAGTGCATGTTCAGTTTGACTGGTCATCAATGGGCCCTTATAGCATGTAAGGTTTTAGCTTCTGGAGACGTTTGAGCAAAATTACCTCTCTATACCCCTGTTTCATTCTCTATCAAATAGGACAATTGTGGTGTATATTTCACAGAATTATGATGAGCAGTAACTGTGGGAGAGGGACCTCCACGGGGAGTGCGAGTGCTCCAGTTTTCCCAGTTACACACGCACGGTGACTGAGTTACCATATGTCTGGGCGCTGTCTCTCAATGGAAGAACAGGAAGGATAGAAAAGAGAGGGACTTGGTTCATCTTCCCTGAAAGCACTTCCGCCAGCCAAAGGAGGGTCAGATGTCGGGGTCACTTGTCTGCCTCAACTTCTCTCTTCTCCTCCTTTTAGCTCCAGCATCACATCAGGGACGATGATGCTCTCAACGAAACTTGAACCTGAAAGTGCAGCTCAGAGATTGTGGAGCCAGCCTCCTGGCTTTGGGTATGGAATGTTCCTTGGGATACCACCCTGTTCCTTGTCACCTGCAGTGTCTGTGGACCTGGGCCAGGCCTTGAGCCACAAACAAACCATGCTTCTGAACACGTTAGCATGAGGGGCCTTTTCCAGATCGAGGCTGGAGGCAGCCAGCTCACGCTCACTTTCTCCTTCAGATTCAGTCCAGGATCCCAAGCTATGGAACAATGTCACCTACATTCAGGGTGGCTCCTCCCACCTCAATAAACCCAATCTAGAAACTCTCCTACAGACACATCTGGAGGCTGGTCTATCAGGTGACTGTAGATCTTGTCTATATTGAGATTAACCATCAGAGGGACCAGCCCTTTAAGACATTTTGCCTTTGGGAGATTTTCGAGAGTCAAACAATATCGGTCATAAAGCACAAGGGCCCAGCTAAGTGGGTGCCTGGAGCTTTATGGATGCCTGACAGTGACAGTTGAGGGGTTTCTGGGTGGCATATGCTGCTTTTGGATGTGGTGTCATAGGAGATTTTTTTTGTTTTTCCCATCTGTGGTTCTGAGATCTTGGACGATGTGAGATTGGAACCGGGAGACCGCACTGAAGACAGAGCAAGCTTTTCTCAGTGAGGCACCAATGCAGATCAGAATGTAGGGAAGAGTGATGGTCTTGTCAGGGTAATTGGGTTGCAGTCCTAGGACTCTGGGAAACCCCTCAGTTGACAGGCAGGGGAGCCGGTTGGTTCTCCATTTGATGAAGCCACTCTGGACTCGTTTTCATTGTTTTGAAGCTATGGAATCCAATTCATGCCACCTGTCTCCCTTTGAAGCTAGCTGGCTCCCTCTAGGAGTGTTCAGGGCTTGCAGGGCTTAGCCTGTTTTCACCGATCCTGCCCATAAATCTTTACCTTCCTCGGTACTTAGACAAGGGTCAAATGAAGAAAGGAAAACAAATCAAAGTATCCAACTGTTGCAGGAGACTTTCCTCCATCCAAGGAAGTCTCTTGTGTATATCAGTGATGAAGATGTTTGCCTGTAAGAGATAGAGATAGGACCTTAGTCCAGTGAAAGTCCCATTAATCTATAAGTGGTTGTTGAGGCAAATGAGAGAAACAATCATTATCTGGCCAATTTCTTTATTTCCTTCTCTATGTCCTTGACGACCCTTTCTGGTTTTTATTCTGCTACCTCATGCTTATAGTTTTGGTTGTGAGCTTAGCATTTAATGTCTGAACCATCTCTTCAGCCCGTTGCCTCATGCTTCCAAAGTGGCTGCTGCCACCCCAGACATCATGTCCATATTAAAGCCAGAATAATATAGAAAAGAAGGATTTTTCAGTGTTCATGTCCTGCTTTAGGAAGTATCAGTTTGCTCAGAATTTCTGTGGAATTTTTCTGCTCTTGCCTTCTTGCTTATAACTCAGTAATGCAATTGTTTTTGTCAAGCCAGGAAACTAAATGTTTAGGCAGGTGTATTGACACTCCTATCCAATATCTTGGTTCATTCAGTAAGGAGGGGGCAGGTTCTCAGCTACTCAATGGGTGTGTGTATTTGTGTGTGTGTGTGTGGCTGTTCCCCTGAAGTCCCCTCTGTAGGGAGTTAGATAAATTAAATTAGATTTAGAAAATATATAGGGGTTTCTGATACTGTCTCTTAATTCAGGGCATGAAGAGCATTATCAGCATTGGACTAAAAACAGGAAACAAACAGGAGACTTAATAGACTGAAAAACAAGGTTGAAGTCAGGAAAACAGGAAAGACTTAATGGACTTGAAGAAACAAAGTATCTGGCCTGACATTGTTTTCAGCTGCTAAGTGGGCGGAGCCCAAATTAAGCTGAAACAGAGTTCCTCCTATTTAAGGACAGTGCATGGAGCCCAGAAGGGGAAGAGGCCCCTGATGCTAGAGAACTCCAAGAGTCCTGCTGAAAAAAGTGCTGGCCATCATTTGATGGCCAGATTTCCCTGAAGCAGAAAGAAGCTGGTGAGCAAAGAAAGCCTGAGCAAGACACCAAAAGGCCAAGGACTGGACCCTGTGGCTCAGCTTTTGCCTAGAGGGGTTTGATCTGTCCGAACAGTGGCCTAAAGGAAACGGTGCCTGGCTTTAAGGACTGAGGCAGAGCAGCTGAGTTCCTGATTCAAAAGAAGTTGGCCTGCAGACGGCTGGGGTCTCCCACAGAGAAGAAAGCATGAAGCCTTATTTAAGGTGAGACTGCAATAACCAACTTACCCTGACGAACCTGCATCTGAGAGATCCAGAAAAAGGACTGCTAAGTGCGTTAAAGAATCTACAACAAAGACTGTGTTCCTGACGACTGAGGACCTGCCCCAGAGACTGTATCATTCTAAAAGGTTATGAAAGTAGTTGTAATAATTATCAATAGGTTTAGTGGATAGATTAAAGGGGTTGTAGGAATTTATAGGATTAATAGTTAAGAAATTGTTGGTGTTTGTTATAAGTGAATTTAGTAATAAATAAATAAGTGTTAAATAATAATTTAAAAGTTCGGTTACACCCCTCAACATGAATTCTTTTTCTAAGAAGTTCCTCAAGTTTCTGGGCAAAATTACTTTAGGAAGTCTCTCTCCTTGTCAGATTTTAGATGTGTCTAAATGACCCTGTGCTGCCTTCTGAAATTGACAAGAATATCAAGTTACAAATACTGTCATCAATATACTCATTGTAAAAAGGGTAAAATAAAAATGGATGCCAACGGATGGCAGAGATAAAAGATAGACAGTGTACAGTATAATGTGTAGTGGGTGCTCGTCATCCAATGAGAGTGGCTGCATTGTTTGTTTCTGATTTCCTAGCTCCCCCTCTTCCCCTTTGTGGTATTAGTGGTACAAGGAAAGACTGTATTAATAAGCACTGAGAATTTACCTCTTTGGTTCTTGACCCAGAACTCACAGACAGGGATCTCAAGAAACACAGCTGCATCCAGGACTCCAGAAACATCTCACATCTCTGACTTAATTCAATTTGCAATTTGCTCAACCAGAAAACTCAGATCTATAGCAAACCAGACCCAATTAGTTCTGGCGCTTGCTTCATGGATCTGCTTGTTACCCGGTAATAATGTGATCAATACTGCCCACCCGGCATGGTGACAGAGGGTCTACAATGTGCAGAGGAATTCAAGAGGTCATCTAGCCTACAGCCAGACACAGGTGACCTTAGTCCAGTGTCTGTGGTGAAACCTGGCCTTCATTCAGGTGTCTTGAAGATGCCATCCACTTGACAGATATTGGGAAAGCACAAACAAGATCTTTTCTCTCCCTCCTTCTTCCTGCCATCCCTCCATGTCTTCTTCATTACTTCATTTAGATGGAGTCTCTAGCTCAAGCTGGCCTCAAACTCACTACATAACCGAGGATGACCTTGAACTTCTGATCCTCCTAACTCTGTCTCCCCAGGGCTGGGACTGCAGGTGGGTGGCATCCTAGCCTAGCTCCATTTATGGAGCCCAGGGCTTCATGAATGCTACACAAGTGTTCAAACTGAGCTGCATTTCAGCCTCCCTTTTTCTTTTTTTTTTTTTTTTGGTTTTTCGAGACAGGGTTTCTCTGTGTATCCTTGGCTGTCCTGGACTCACTTTGTAGACCAGGCTGGCCTTGAACTCACAAAGATTCGCCTGCCTCTGCCTCCCAAGTGCTGGGATTAAAGGCATGCGCCACCACCGCCCGGCTACAGCCTCCCTTTTTCTTTCTGGAGAGATTGTATTGTAATATTGAAGGCATACCCAACCAGGAGTCTTATTCTGATTTCATCACTCGATTGGCTCTGTGAGTTCAGGCACATTATTTGATAACCTTCTACCTTGCAAGTAAAACATGTTGAGAAGATTAAACAGAAGAACTTTTGTGAATCACATGATACAACCAATGCCTCCCCAGGGGTTTTTCTGGGAGAAAGAGAAAGACAGAGAGACAGACAGGGGGTGTTTATTCAGTTTCCTCAACTTCTTCTGCCCATACGTTGCTTATATTCCTGTAACTAACCTCACTGGAACTCTGTTTCACCAAACTACACTTGGGTAATATAATTTCTTTGTTTCTGTTGTTGTACTGTCCTCAAGAGAAGCTCGCACAGTATTGTCCTGTACAGGAATTCCAGTTAATGGCATTGTAGGGGTAGGGTTGGGAAGCTGCCACAAAAAAGAGGCCCATCAAGCTGGGTGCCTGTAGTTCAGAATCAATCATTGGTAGGTACATAGTGACAAGGGAGATGAATCGGGTTTAGGCAGCAGAATCATTTCATTCATAGAAGACATGTACAAGTCACAGCTGGTGACTGATGAGCAACTGAGAGTCCTTTGAAGTGACCGAGAATATAAGCTATTTTTACCACATCGTTTTGTGTGTGTGTGTGTGTGTGTATGTGTATGTGTATGCTTCAGGGCGAGTTATTAGTGTGTGTATGAATGTCTGCATGCATGCATGTGTGCACATGAACATACATATATGTTTCAGGAAGTTAGCAGGCAATGAAGAGAGAGATGAAATCTAACCGGATCATTCCCTCTGCCTTTCCTTTGATGCAGGCTCTATGTGGTCCCCTTTGATGCTTGGCTTCTGATCCTGCTGATGAGCTGCAGGTGGCGTCCAGAGGAGTTATGTGTCCCTTAGTCATCTCTCTGTTGCATTCTTTGCCAGCAGTGGAGTTTCAAAATTTTTTTCCTCTGGGCTTATTTATGGAAACAAAACATGACAGGTACATTTTATGTCTTCATTTGTGGCCGTGGGATGATCTTCCTGTTTTAAGTGAACGCATTTGGATAGCTATCAAATCATGATTGTGGATAGGAAGGAGCAATGTCTGGCGGCCACCACAGAGGTCACTCAAGCACCGAGAGTCATTTACAGATGACCAGCTGTGTTCTCTACATAAACTGTGGCTGGAGACAAAAAGGCAATGACTACCCAAAAGCTTTCCTGGGAAGAGGGATGCTATTTTTGTGATGCCAGTAAACCATCGGAGACATGTTCCCCACCCTATATTCATCATGTGCATTAGTGGAAAAGAATCAAGGACGCTGAGTCCAGTTCTTTAGGGACATGGATATTAGCTGAATTGGCCAGTATACTAGCCCCGAACTTGAAGTTTCTCCAGCGCTGTTGTTAGATTATTATAGTATAGCCATTTAAAATGTATGCTTGGTGATTTTTGTGTGTGTCTGTATGCATATGTTCATGCATGTGCACATAAGGAGGCCAGATGTCAACAGCAGGCGTCTCTTTCAATCACTCTTCACTTTGTTTTTTTGCGACAGGTTTCTTAGTGAACTTAGAGTTTGTCAATTAGGCCAGTGGGCCCCAGGGCCCACAGTCTCTGCTTCCCCATGATGAGAATTATAATTACGTGTGACCATGCCTTTTCAAATGCCAGTTCTTGGGGCTTGAGTCTTCATGCTGGTATGGAAGTCACTTTACCAATGGAGCCATCTTCCCAGCCCTTAATTTCTTTATGTTTTTAAAGTTGAAATCAATTTATGGTTTCCCAGATTACAAATGTAGTATACTACGAGCCTGGACTGTCATGGACGGCTAATTATTTTGTTTGGGTTGGTTCTGCGTGGTACTGTCACCTCTGGTGACAGAGCTGCCCACTGTCTGTGCCGTTCTGCTCAGAGCAGCCAGGCAAACCTAACACTGGCCATTTTCAATAAAATGCTAATGAATTCCAATTGCACGCGTGGCTAGTGCCTAATTTGTTGGACAGAGCAGCCGTGGAACATTGTCTGGGGAGACGTTATAGGCTCCACATGTCTGCACTTGGCTGTGTCATATGGAAGAGACAGGTGTCTCTTTTTGGTCACAGGCATGTGATAAGCCACCAACTGTTTCTCTAGCCTGGCCAAGTGTCAGTTTCAAAGCCTGCTCAGGACTCTGAAGTGTCACCCTCTCCATTCTGCTAGGTACCAGGCAGTCATCATTCATTGCCCAGCCTTGATACCCTGCACACAGCTATTTATCACCCTGAAGGTCAGCTTCTGGGCTCCCCCTAGACTGTGCAGAAGTTGTACCCTTGGGCCTCTGCAAGGTCCCTGGCCAGCTCCCAAGAAGGCGTGAAATGAAAATGAGGCAAGAAGACCAGAGCCAGGGTCAGTGAAATGTACCCTGAGAATTTCTGCACACCACCTCTAGCCGTACTGTGAGTGTACCATTGTGTCCCCAACCTCTTGGAGTTACTATAGCATTGTTCTATCTTTGTTGTTGTGATAAAACCCTCTGACTAAAGGCAACTTAGGAGAGGAAAGGGTTTATTTGGCTTATCCTTCTAGGCTGCATTCCATCATTGAGAGTAGTTAGTGCAGAACTGGAAGCAGACACCATGGAGGCTCAGTCTCTTGCTTGTTCACAGGTTCATTCCTAGTTAGCTTTTCTCATGTAGCTCAGGCCCACATTCCTAGGGAATGTGGCCACCCACAGTGGCCTGGACCTTCCTTCGTCTTGAACTGGCTACGACCAATCTGATCTAGGTAATCCCTCAACTCAGCCTACATTCTCAGTTGACTCTGGGCTATGCTAGGTTGACAGTAAATTAATTAGGAAAGGTATGAACATGGTTTAGCCCCCTTGAGACTCACTGAAAATTGATTGATATCATGGTAGTTTTGGAAGGTAGAGCTTTTAAGAGGGAGTTTGGGTCATAGAGACTGAAAGTTCTCACTAATCCTAGATCGGATTTTTTTTTTTTTTCTAGAGAATGGGTGTTATAAAACATATCTATTTCCTTCTTGCTCTTCTGGATGGGTCTGTTTGTCTTTCTGGTTTCTGTCATGCAATGAGGCAGTGTGAGATCCTCATTAGGATTTCTCAGCCTCTAGAGCCATGAGCTAAAATTGTATATGTGAATGTATGTGTATGTGAATATGTGCATGTTCATGTGTGTGCAGGTACACATATAAATAGGTTTGTGTGCATAAGTGTGGAGGCCAGACTGCGGTCAACCTCAGGTGCTGTCCTCAGGTGCCAGCAACCTTTTTCCCTCTCATGTGGGTTCCAGAGTTTGAAATTGCAAGGCTAGTACTTTACTAACTGATCCATCTCTCTATCTCCTGTACCCTTCAATTTTTATATAACCACCCAGCCTTGGGCATTCTGTTATAGCAACAGAACATGAACTCAAAGAAGACTGAGAACTGGTATGCCCCTGAGGTTGGATCCAGGGACAAATCTTGCCACAGTGAGGCCAGGAACCCAAGGGCTCAGCCTCCAGAGCCACGAGCTAAAATTCTATATGTGAATTTATGTGTATGTGAATATGTGCATGTTCCGGCTCCATTAGGCATAGGAGTCTATAAATGCTTGCTCATTACCGAATGTTGACAAAACCTACTCCCAAGAGACAGTTGTTCTGTTCCTGGGCAGCTGAAAAGTGCATGCAGCTGCTTTGAAAAAGCAAAAATCACAACCAAAAGACAGCATGGTCACCTGTGCTTCCTAGTCAATCTCTTTTTCTCTTCTCTGCCAATTCTGAGATGCAGTAAGGTTTGCGTTCACGAGGCTCCATATGATCTGGACCTAGCTATAGGATAGAGTACAGGCATAGTGTGCAACAATGACTGATCTGCCATCAGTGCATGGGTAGAGTGACCCCGAGGGCATGAGGGTTTCTTCTGTGACACAGCAGGAAGGAGGCAGAAATGAGCTGGGCCTTTGACAGGGTGAAGGGGTGAGAGACATGCAGGGGTGTGGGGGGGGCCTCGCTCCAGCAGACCCTGTGATAAAAGGATGAACACTTGGGGTACAGTTGGCAGAATAGTATCAGATTCTTCCTCAGGCAATTCTAAATGAAAGAGGAAATTATTTTTTTAATAATTTTTCTCTGTTCTTGAGAGTATTATACACATATACAATGAAAAGTGATCATATCTAGACCCCATTCCATCAGTTCCTCCCAAATACCCAATAAAGCCTCTTTAAAAAAATTTTTTTTTTGACAACCCACTAAGTCAAAGTTAGTGCTACCCATATATATGTGGATGTGGGACCATCCCCTGGAGCATGGGAAACCTACTGTTGGCCATATGTTAAAAAATAAAATAATTCTCCCTTCCTCAGCAGCTACCAACTGCCAATATCTCCTTAGTAAGGGATGAATAAACACATGTGTGTAGGCATGTGCTCTTACAGAGGCCTTCCAAAGTGATGCATTGTCTCTGCCACGCTCAGGTGTTCAATGAAACGAGTTTTTCTGATTTGGCCTATTGGAGATCTGAGATCCCTTAGGAGAACCAGCTCTTGGAAATCATAAGCACCAGAAGGGTCTTGATGCAGTTCAGTTTGGTAATATTGACCTGAGTCAATATTTGATCCCTGCCATCTTTCCTACTTTATGTTTGCTTCTTTCCTTCTTTCCTTGTGTGTGTGTGTGTGTGTGTGTGTGTGTGTGTGTGTGTGTGTGTGTGTGT
>CAJQZJ010033263.1:5400900-5411873 GCA_907164525.1 Lophiomys imhausi
AAAGAAAGAAAGAAAGAAAGAAAGAAAGAAAGAAAGAAAGAAAGAAAGAAAGATGGGATTAGCCTTGAACACATGACACAGGAGATCACTTTCTGAACAAAACATTTATAGTGCAGGCATTAAGATTAATAATTAACTAATGCAGCCATCTCCAAATGGAGATTATTCTATACTCATCATCTACTTGGAGTAGAATGGGGGGTGTTGTCAGGAGCTGATATGTCTCAATATAAAAAAAAAATCCTAAGTTAAAAAACCGTCTTTAAATGGCATAGTCTACAGATCTCTTGAGGTTTTTGAAGGCCATCTATCCATCTCTGCATATTTGAATAAGCAAATGCTGCTTGTCTCTTAGCAGCTTGATTTCTGATTAACTTAGAAAACATCTGTGATACACTAAACTAGTACCTAACAAAATGACAAGTTTGAATGACTATTATTAGTTTGCTGGGCAAGAAAAAGCCCTTGTTTCAACTGTAGACAGAATGCTGTTCAAAATGGATAAAACTTGGAAGCAGGTAAGTTGACAGCCTAGCGTTGCAAAGACAGGGTGGGAAAGTCCTTCATAATTCCTACTTTACAACTAATGTCTGTCAGAGATAACTGGGCCAAAAGCCTGAAGACAGTTGCTTCAATGTTACAGAGAGAAATTGGGGACTGTCCAGGCAGCCAGTGGTCTGTCATTTCTTAGTTTTGGAAGCTGCTGGCTCTGCACTTCCTGTTTATTCACATATGTTTATCCTTCTCAGGCCTCTGACATAGTTGAAGACTAGATAGTTATAGTCTCACAGTTAAGTTTTAAGTGGTTTAGGAATTAAAAGGATGTTCTAGGTCTAAGAAGTTGTTTTTTAAATTGGTAATGCAAGTTAGGATGGAAACTGAGTTAGGTACAGAACTTTAAACTCTAAACATAGAGATAGATAGATAACAGAATATTAATATCAGTTGCCAAAAATGTATGGACTGGACATTGGAATGCATGTCTTATAATTTTCATAATTGTTGCCTATTTGTTCTTATTGTTTTGATTTTATTGGATTGATTTTATTGATTTTTTTTGGAGTAAAATGGGGAGATGTTGTGGGGGAGATACATCTTAAATATAAAAAAAAGAACCAGATAGGAGGGAGAAGAGGAAAAGGGTAGGAGGGTGGGACCAGGAAGGGAGGAGAGAGGGGGCTGTGATTGAGATGTAACTTGAAGAAATAAATAAATGTTGAAAAAAGTACAATTTAATAAAAAAGATTAATAATTAATTTTCATGAAACTGAAAAGCTTCTGTAAAACAAAGAACATTCTCAATCAGACAAAGTGGCAGCCTACAGAATGGAAAAATACCAACTTTACATTTGGTAGAGGACTAATATACAAAATTTATAAAGAACTCAGGAAACTAGATATCAAAAAACCAAATAATCCAATTAAAAGGGGTGCAGGGTTAAACTGAGAATTCTTAACAGATTAATCTCAAATGACTGAAAAACATTTGGTGAAATGTTCAAAATCCTTAGCCATCAGGGGAAGGAAAATCAAAACTACTTTGAGATTCCATCTTATACCTATCAGAATGGCTAGGATCAAAAACACAAGTAACAGTTCATGTTGGTAAGGATTTGGAACAAGGGGACTATTCTTCCATTGCTGGTGGGACTTGAAACTCTTATAGCCAATATGAAAATCAATGGCAGTTCTTCAGAAAATTGGGAATCAATCTACCTCAAGACCTAGCTATACCATTCTTGAGCATGTACTCAAAAGACTCTCCATTCTGCCATAAGGACACTTGCTCAACTATATATGTTCAGAGTGACTTTATTTGTAGAAGCCAGAAACAGAAACAACCTAGATGTCCCTCAGCTGAAGAATAGATAAGGAAAATGTGATACATTTACACAATGGAGTATTACTTAGTTATTAAAAACAATGACATCAGGAAATTTGCAGGCAAGTAGATGGAACTAGGAAAAAAAATTCATCGTGAAATAGGCAATGCAAACCTAGAAAGACAAACATGATATGTATTTACTTATAAGTGGATTTTAGGGGTCAAGTAAAGGATAACCACACTATAATCCACAGACCCAAAGAGGCCTTACAAGAAGGGCTCTATAAGGAGGGCTCTAGAGGGGATGCATGGATCTTCCTGGAAAGCAGAAATAGATTTTGTGGGTGTACTGCAGACAGGTGGGGATGGGGACAGTAGGGATCAGGTGAGGATTAAGGTATGGAGGGAGAGAGTACAGAGAGAGATGACTGGAATGGGGGCATTTGGGAAGTGATGTTGAGATCTAGTGCAGCGGAAACTCCCTGGAGCCTATGAAGGTGACCCTAGAGAGGATTCCTTCTGTAACTATGCAAGGATTCCAGTGGTAGGACTGGGACTGCTGTATATTAGAAACTTCTTAGAACTTATGAAGGTGATCCTACTGAAGATCACTAATAACGAGGGATTCAGTCTCAACTGGTCATCTCTTACAGCCAGGCAAGCCTTGCAGTGGTGGGTCTGTGTTGCATTCAATTGAATTGCTGGCCAAAGGGGTCCCATGAGAATCCCCCCAAAACCAAGGGTGAGGCTAAGACAAAAGATTCCTCTCTGCAAAATGAGTGTCCCATTGCTGAAGTCAACATTCACACAGCTCATTTAACATGGAGAGCTCATTTAACAACCTGATGCCTAAATGGAGCCTTCACCCCTATGTTCTATGTCTCTTTGGTATGGGAAGGTACTCTGGAGGCTACCGAAAAAGAAACATGGACACCAACCCAGGCACAAAAACTTTGACTTAGAATCTGTCTGGTCTGCAAAATATGCTAGGGCAATGGTGGTATAGAAACTTGTGGGAATCGCATCTCGGCCTTTTGGCTAAGATCAAGTGTAGAAACTTGTGGGAGTAGCCAAACAATGTCAGATCTGACTTAAGGTCCATTCCATGAGAAAGAATGCATACCTCACACTGCTTGCATAACCAAGAGGCAAGACTAGATAGCCCAAAGACCTAGAGTAAAGCCAAACATGACTGGTTAAAAACAAAACAACGCAATAAAATGATTCCTAATGATACTCTGCTGTACTCATAGATCAGTGCCTTATCCAGTCATCATTAGAGATTCTTCCTCCGGCAGCAGAAGGAAACAGCTGCAGAGACCCTCGGCCAGACATTGGAGAGTCTAAATTGGAGGTCTCCATCAAATCCCTCCCCTTAGAGCTTAAGGAATTCTGCGGAAGAGAAGGGACAAAGAGTGTAGGGGCCAGAAAGGATAGAGGACACCAAAAGAACACGGCCCTCTGAATCAACTAAGGAAGGCACATATGAGCTCAGAGGCTGAAGCAGCAAGCACCAGGCTTCCATTGGCCTGCAACAGGTCTTCTGCATATATAACTATTAGCTTAGAATTTTTATGGGACTCCTGATCATAGAACTAGTAGGTCTCTGACTCCTTTTGTCTTGTTGGATTGCCGTGTACAACTTTGATATGAAAGTTTTTTTTCATCTTCTTACATTTTGTTTTGTCGTGTTTGGTTGTTATCTCTAAGAAACCTGTGCTTTTTTTTTTTTTTTTATAAATACTTTATTTTTTTTTCTTCAAGTTACATCTCAGTCACAAACCCCTCCCTATCCCGCCCTTCCACCCTCTTCCCCCCAGAAGTTTCCCCTTTCAGTCCAACAGATGGTTCCTTCTCTTATTACAGTAAGTATTATACAAAACAACAGATATAAATATGCCACATTTATGAGAGTTAAATGGCCCAGTATACCTTCCCAATGTCCAGTTTATACATATTTGGCCCCTGACTTTAACATTCTACTATCTAACCATCTCCATGAGTTTAAAGGTCTATATCTGACTCAACATTCATATTAACTTGCAACACACTTTTAAGAGTATCTTCTTAGATCTATAACACCCTCTTGATTCCTAAACAACTCAAAATTTAACTATGAGACTCTAGCTGTCTATTCTTCAACCACCTCAGAGACCTGAGAGGGATAAATATATCTGCTTATATAGGAACATTTTTAACCATTTTCTCCATTTGAGTTCGGGCCCCAAACAGGTCTACTACGACCCAAATCAGCAGGAAGTTACTTTAAGAGAGCGATGTCCCATGCCCAGAGGGTGGGGAAGGTGTTTCTTCGCCCTTCTTTTTGGTTATTTGAAGGATAACTGAAAACTCCAATATTTAAGGGAAGAGATTACAGGCTGATAAATGGTCCTGTTTAATGGGTTTTGGAGGTTAGCCCCAGGGACTTCCTACTTTTCCTTTTCTGTATCCTTCTTCCTCTCCTATGTAGGAGTGCATAGGCTTGAGAAAAATGAGATATAGACATAGCACAGGAAAACCTGTGCTTTTCTAACTAGAGACAGAAAGGGAGTGGATCTGAAGGGTAGGGAAGGTGAAGAGAAACTGGGAGGGGTAGAGGAAGGGGACACTATAACCAGGATATATTGTGTGAGAAAAGAATCTATTTTCAACAACAACAACAACAACAACAACAACAACAATAATAATAATAATAATAATAAAATGTGAGTTTGGTCTCTCAATCCCCAATTTCACTGCATTCGGGTTACTTTTTGTCTCAATAAACAGCCTCAGATCTTTTCCTCTCTTCAAGGCAGAATTAATTGTTCTTTTCTTTGATACCTCAGCTACTGGTGTGTATCACATCTCACTTTGCTACTAAATTTTCTATGTAGTTAAAGATGACTGACCTTCTGGTCTTCCCTCCACTCCCCAGGTGCAACAACTTCAGGTATACACTCCTCCACCTGGTTTGTATGATGCTAAGAATAGAGTCCAGGGCTTTGTGCCTGTTGTAGAAGTCTACCAACCATGCCGTTACAGCATTTTTTATAATGCAATATTGTAATTAGACAACTTGTTAATGTATCATCTTTTTCTTTTATGTACTTGTACATTCACATGAGTGTATGAGTTCACATGTGTGTATACACACACCTTCTTCTAAACCTTTGTTTACTGCTATGTTCCCACACAGCACCCATGACATGGGAAGGTGTCAATAAATGTTTGTTGAATGATTAAGGGATAGAGAGCGCTGACTTCCCTCTGCACACCAGCACTGGGTCAGATCCATTCTTTATCCATTCCTCTTCAGGAGCTTTTGCTGGCTTGATCTTGTGCAGGTAGCCACAACTTGCGTGAGTTCATGATTGCAATTTCAATGCCGTGTCCAGAAGACTGGTTGGGTTTCATCACATTCCTTCCCTCCTCTAGCTCTTACATTCTTTCAGCCTTCTCTTCCATGAGGGATGCTCCATGGTTGTTCCTTGAGCCTTGGTGAGTTTCCTACAAGTGTCTGCCTCCTAGGAAAGAAGTTAGTCCATGTGCTGAGAACCCCCTGTGCCTTCTCCAGCACCATGCATCCATGAACAGTGTTTCTGCTCCAATGCATTCTTGTCTGTCTCTTAAGTGACATATCGTGGTCAGTTACCTTTGTTGTCTCATGACGGTGTGGACTTAATCTTATGTTGTGTGTGTGAATGCATGTAGCCTGCCTGACATGCCTGTGGAAATCAGAGGACCACTTACTGGAGTCAGTTCTCTCCTACCATGTGGGAACTGGGGATTGAAAATAGCTTGGTAGGCTTGGCAGCAAGCACCTTTACCCACTGAACCATCTTGCCAGCCCTTGAACTTGCTTTCTTTTAGCTAAGAGATTAGAGGCAGGAATTCCCTCACTTTCTGAGTAACTTTTGGTGTCTATGAAGAGGGTGTGAGAGAGAGGCAGTGTGTACTTGTACATATATATTAGTCCTGAATTAATCATGTTGTAAAAATTTAAATGTGAACTAGGGAGGAAGCTTAGCATACAGACAACAACCTACACAAAACCAACAGTTTTCTTCTAAAACGGCATCAAATTTGGTGTCTATCTGTAGCATATTCATTTTTCGGATGTTTGTGGTCATCCAATTAACCAGCGTTTTACCACCTGACAGCTGCTGATGCTGAATTTGCTGATTCAAGGACTGCTTGTGGCTGTAGGAATTTAATCCACTCGCTGGGCATAAACAGCAGCCCCTTTGCCTCTGTGTCTAACCCCCACAGGAGCTATCAGTCCTACTAGTGCTGGGGTTTTAACAAGGCAGTATTTGCTCATACAGGATTAAATTATTTTACATAGGAAAAGGTAGGAGTAGGGATGGGAGGATTGCAGGCTCCAAGAAAGGGGAAAACAAGGTCAGAGCAATTGCTTTTCTTTCCCCAGCACCTCAGTAATCCTCCTAAGTTCCTTAGCTCAGGGAAACAACTGACTTGTTTGATCGGTTCCCTAAATTGCCTTGTTCAAAGACCACATGCTGAAAGTTGGATTCAACAGAGAAGGGATGCGCTGGAGATGGTTTAGTGAGCCCGAGTGCTTGTTCAAGCACAAGGACCCAAGTCTGATCCCAGGGAACCCACATCAAAGCCCAGTGTGGTATCCTACCACAAGGAAAGTGGATAAAGAATGATCCCCAGGACTCATGGCAAGTCCACTTATACAGCCAGTGAGCTACTGGCCCTCAAAATACAAGGTATCAGCCATAGAGGAAGACATCCAATTCCTGGTCTTATACAAGCATTTGCAAATGAGTGCATCCACACAAGTGTGCATCCACACGAACACACGTAAAAAAAAAAAGATAAGGGATAGAGGTTAGGCTTCAATTGGTTGGCGTTCTGTGCACATATCTCTGACGTCTCCAGCTCTTTCTTCACTGAAGTTCTGAGCATGCATTTATTTGAGTTGTCTGCTTTGGTCTCTGGACGCTACCTTTCCTGATGGAAATTCGATTGTATTCATCAGGACACCTGTGTCTACATGGAGACGCCAGGCTTCCAGGAAAGCGTGATGGCCTACCGGCCTTGTTACCACAAAGGAGACTGAGGAAAGTCACAGGGGTAGGCCAGTGAAGAGAGAAGGAAGTCAGGCTGGCCTGGGGATTTCCATGTAAACAGCTCAGGTCAACAAATATTGGCAGGCCAGGCTGGAGAAGTGTCATGTTTTAGAATTTTTTTTTTTTTTTGAGTATGGGAGAGCATCATAAAACAAGTTAGAAATTTAAATTTAAATGGGAAAGCTATTTTGGTGCATAGAGCCTGGTCTAGATGTCCAAGTATGTGGGACCAGTGTTCACATGTGTCCACTTGGGTGGACTGTCCTGAGATATCATGCTTCCTTTTTTTTTAAAATATGCTTCTGTGTTCATTACTGTTGTCACTATCGTTTTTGAGACATAATATTTATACATCCTTTTGTGTGGTGTTTGAATACATGTGTGTGCATGTCCATGCATGTCCAGGCCAGAGAACTGCCTTGGGTGTCATTCCTCAGATGATGTCCATTTTTTTTGTTTTTTGATTTTTTTAATTTAAGGTGTGTCTTTTTTCCCCACTAACATCTCCACTTTAGTCCAATAAAAGGCTCTTTTTAAAATAAAAATAAATACAATGAGAACAATTAAGCAGCAATTATGAAAATTATACATTCCCAATAGCCAGTCCATATGTATTTGGTAACTAGTAATAATATTTCATTATCTATCTATCTCGGTGAGTTTAAAGTTCTATAATTAACTCAGTTTCCATCCTAACTTGCATTACCAACTTAAAAACATCTGATGTCCACGTTTTTTAAGGCAAGGTCTCCAACTGGCCATTTAGGATAGGCTTGTGGGATTAGCATTCACATGTATACACACACACACACACATTTAGAGAGAATATATTCATATTTTTTTGGGGGGGGTTTTCGAGACAGGGTTTCTCTGTTTAACAGCCCTGGCTGTCCTGGACTCGCTTTGTAGACCAGGCTGGCCTCGAACTCACAGAGATCCGCCTGCCTCTGCCTCCCAAGTGCTGGGATTAAAGGCGTGCGCCACCACCGCCCGGCAAATATTCATATTTTTATCACAGAAAATTGTTGTAGTTGTTCTATTTTATTATTTGTTATTGCTAGCAACCTCAATTTGTATACAAAAAGCAGTAAATATGCAGTCCATTGCTGTCCACCATTATGGACACTGATTGGTGGTCTCTCCATATCTCCCTCCATAATGGAACGGCTATAATATAGTGTTATACATTAGAGTGTAGTTTTGCATTTCATGAGATCTTTAGAAATAAGAGATCATAGGAAGTCATTACCCCCACGTTAAGAGTTAAACTATGCTTGCTGAGGAGATGGTTCAGCCAGTAAAACACTTACTACAAAAGAGTGAAGACCCGGGTTCAGATCCCCAGAATTCCTACAAAAGTCGCAAGCGGTAGTACGCTATGCACATCTAGTCCCAGAACAGGATTAATCCCTAGAAGGCTGTGGGCTGAGTACCCCAGGATATGTAATGGCAAACGAGTGACCCTGCTTCAAAGATAGATGGTAAAGGGTAACACCTGAGGTTGACCTCTGACCTCTACAAACGCGCAGTGGCATTTGAGGGCACATACCCACACACATGAATGAGCACACAGATTAAACAAATGTAAAGAGTTGGACGGTGCAACAAGCAGGCACAAGTTACATAAAAATTAAATACTTAAGGAAAAAGTAAGGCCATGAAAGGATTTATTTTGAGCACATTTCACTTTTATTGCCTTTCCCTCTAGGCTGGGTAGAACCATCATCCTTATCTGAGAAGTTGCTATGGAAACGAGCTTGTACTGCTCTGTGGTGCCCATAGTATTTTTCTCAGGCACTCGCTATCTCTCAAAAATCTTAACAGCAGTGAAACAGACATCAAACCCCAGAGGATTGAAAAATGGGATTCATATTTCTTCTCCCCACCCTCACCGTCCTTCCTTCAAAGGCAAGACTGTCGACAAATTGGTGGATCATGAGTCCTGCCAAAGATGATCCATTTTGCTTGCAGATATAAGCTGACAGTGGGTGGCTGGGGGAGGTTGAGAATCCAGGCTATGGGACCCTGGCAGGGGATGGCCTCACCCTTTTGGACACAGGTGTGCTGTCCTACTGTCCAGGATGAAAGCCTGTCATCACACATGAAGAAATAAGGAGTAACTGTCCATCATCACACACCAAACAGGAGTCAGAAATAAGGGTGAAGAAAAGGCTTGTTACCGCTGGGCGGTGGTGGCGCACGCCTTTAATCCCAGCACTTGGGAGGCAGAGGCAGGTGGATCTTTGTGAGTTCGAGGACTGCCTGGTCTACAAAGTGAGTCCAGGACAGCCAAGGATACACAGAGAAACCCTGTCTCGAAAAACCAAAAAAAAAAAAAAAAAAAAAAGGAAAAGGCTTGTTTCATTTTTCAAGGTTCTGATGTCACTGATCAAATAGAGTCTAGGAGAGGAGGGAAGGGTTTGGAAGCTCCGTAATTATAGATGTTAAGTATCATAGAGGAATTTGTGTAACGTCTGAGGAACACCTTGCCCCAGGTGTTCCTTGCTCCTCTCCATCACTGGCCACACAGTAATCTGGGAAAACTGGCAGACTTCTCTTTCTTAATATCTCAGGATGCCCTCAAGAGCACAGATGAAAAGCCAGCAAGATGGCTTGATATGTAGAAGCGTTTGGTGCCAAGTCAGGCAACCTGTATTCCACTCCAGAACCAACATGGTAGAAAGAGAATTGACACCCACAAATTGTTCTCTAATCTTCATATATACACTGTGGCACATGCACACACATATGATACATAGATAGATATATGATAGATGGACAGATAGACAGATAGATAGATAATAAATAAATAAATGTCAAAAAAGGAGTATTGATGAAGTGGGGGCTGGGAAGATGGCTCAGTTGGTCAAGTGCTTGGTGTGCAAGCCAAAATCCGAGTTGGATCCACAGAGCCTTTGTAAAATAGCTGGCCCTGGTAGTACTCACTTGTAATCCTGGTACTGGGGAGGCAGACATAGGAGAATCCCTAAGGCTCATGAGCTAGCAAGTCTAGCATACATGATAAGTTCCAGAACCATGAATGACCAAGTCTCAACAAACAAACAAACAACACTACCAAGGTAGATAGTGTCTGAAGACCAACACACAAGGTTGTTTATTGACCCATGTGCTCACACACATGTGCACCCCCACCTCTGTCCCCATGCACACTAAGAGTGCTGCTGATGAGGTAGAAATCAGTGTCACCTTCAGAATACACATGATAGGACTTTCTTTAGCTACTGAAGAGTATATCCTTTGATACAGCCTTTGCAGAGTGCCCACTCTGTTTCAAATGCCTTGCATATATCCTCCCAATTATCTTTGATAATATAATAGCCTAGCAGTAGCTGTATCTCACAGGTAAGGAAGCTGAGCCTCTGAGACGAGTTGCCAAGTCACGGCTAATAAGCAGAGTGTTTGATGGGAGAGCCCAGGTTTCTGACAGGGGAATGAGAGAGTTTTTCATCCTTTTCAGATGAGGCAGTAGTTCTTCTCATACCCAGCACCTATTCCTGAGGCCTCTGCTTTCTTTGGAGAAGTTGCCATATCTCCTGCCCTTGGGATACCTACCCCAAAGCTGATAAACAGTCTTCTGCTCTCTCCTTAATTTTTCTTGTACCTTTTATTGCAGCATCAAAGATAAACTCAGAATCTATTTCTTGCTTTAAAAGCTTTACTGCTGATCCACTGAAAAAAAGTATGGGCAGAAGACAGAAACCACTGGTATAGGGGACCACAGGCTTAATATACTCCCCACTTCCCAGGTGTGCCTCATGGGACAGGAGAAATAGGTGTCTGGTCTCTGCTCTTGTCTTCTGCCTCTTCACTGGGTAGCCAGACTGGTCTGTTGCTACTGATGGACTCTGCTGGTGCCCTCAGCTGTCACTCCCCATCTGGAGACACTGAGCTGAGTGGATCCTTGATTTCCAGTGAACTTCTTTTATTCCAAGCAAGGGGCAAGTGTTCGTGTGGATTCTCCACTGTACAGGCAAGGCTTAGTTACCTTTGATAGGTTTTTGTGTGTGTGTGTGTGTGTGTGTGTGTGTGTGTGTGTGTGTGTGTGT
>CAJQZJ010033263.1:5421419-5434331 GCA_907164525.1 Lophiomys imhausi
ACTGTCCTCAAGGCTTCTGTATGTACCTATCTATCTATCTATCTATCATATATATATATATATATATATATATA
This sequence comes from Lophiomys imhausi, assembly GCA_907164525.1. Taxonomy (NCBI): domain Eukaryota; kingdom Metazoa; phylum Chordata; class Mammalia; order Rodentia; family Muridae; genus Lophiomys; species Lophiomys imhausi. The sequence continues at coordinate 5,421,494 of CAJQZJ010033263.1, forward strand.
TATATCTTTGATAGTATCTCTCAGTGTAGCTCAGACTGTCCTCAAGGCTTCTTTTTTTTTTTATAAATACTTTATTTTTTTTTCTTCAAGTTACATCTCAGTCACAAACCCCTCCCTATTCCCCCTTCCTATCCCGCCCTTCCACCCTCTTCCCCCCAGAAGTTTCCCCTTTCAGTCCAACAGATGGTTCCTTCTCTTATAACAGTAAGTATTATACAAAACAACAGATATAAATATGCCACATTTATGAGAGTTAAATGGCCCAGTATACCTTCCCAATGTCCAGTTTATACATATTTGGCCCCTGACTTTAACATTCTACTATCTAACCATCTCCATGAGTTTAAAGGTCTATATCTGACTCAACATTCATACTAACTTGCAACACACTTTTAACAGTATCTTCTTAGATCTATAACACCCTTTTGATTCCTAAACAACTCAAAATTTAGCTATGAGACTCTAGCTGTCTATTCTTCAACCACCTCAGAGACCTGAGAGGGATAAATATATTTGCTTATATAGGAAGTGCAGGGCCTGCAGCTTCCAAAACTAAGAAAGGACATACCAATGACTGCCTGGACAGTTCCCATTTTCTCTCCATACATTCCTGCATCAGTCTTCAGCCTTTGGGTCCTGTTTCTATGACAGACATTTGTTGTAGAGCAGGGATTACGAAGGACTTACCTACCCTGTCTTGGCAGAGTTAGGCTGTCGACTTCCCTGCTACCAAGTTTTGTCCTTTTTGGACAGCAGTCTGTCTGCAGTTGGTGCAAGGGGTTTTTTCATGCCAAGAGATAGGCTTGCCACTAATTCAACCATCTTACAGTGGAGGCTCAGACTGTCCTCAAGGCTTCTGTATAAACCAATCTTACCTAAATTTGACATCCTTTTGCCTCAGTCTTCTCCATTGCAACCATGCTTGCCTTTGAATTTAACTCATTTTTATTTTTTAATTTGTGATTTGTGTGTGTGTGTGTGTGTGTGTGTGTGTGTGTGTCTGACCACTGAACATTTTAGAGAAGAACTTTATCCCAAATCTACAAGCAGATGCACTGTGGCTCAGCTGAGCTCAGAAGAGCTGAAGAAAGTCAAGATCTGCTCATAGCCCCTAAGAAATGCACACAAGAAGTAATCATCCATTGTATAAGCCATTGAGAGATGTGATTGTCTGTTACTGCAACAAAACTTGACTAATATAATCTAGAGGAATCAAGAAACATAGTAATTATAATGCCCTTGTGGACTCTTTGATGTGATTAGAAGAATGAGTTATGGAGCCAGATATTTTGAGTTTATTTACAAGGTTTGTTTTATTTTTAATTATGGGTATATGTGCATCTGGGAAAGTGAACATGAGTGCAGGTATCCTTGGAGGCCAGAGGTGTCAGATCCCTTGTATCTGGAGTTACAGGTGAACTGTCTGATGAGGTGTTAGTAACTGAACTCTCATCCTCTGGAAGTGCATTATGGGCTCTTAACTGGATCTTATTTCCAGTCCCTGCCTCCAGTTTAAAATCCACTTCTGATACTCACAATCTAGGAGAAAAATGACCAAGTTACTCATCCTCTCTGAAATCCAATTTCTTTCTTTATAAAATAAATATAATAGTAGTGCCTACATTAAATATTTTATGCGAGGACTACAAATTATACATACATATGAAGTATTTATATGTTAACGTATTTTCCTTAGAACCATGATGTAACCCACAGTACTTGCTAATGTTACTCTCCAATATATATTTTCATTTAATTTTGATAGAGCAAGTGATCTTTCCAAGAAATTTTGAGTGTTTCTTCCTTTTATATCTTCACTGGTTTGAATGAGAATGATCCTCTATGGCTCATTTGTTTGAATAGTTGGTCCCCAGTGGGTAGAATTGTTTGGGAAGGACTGGAAGGTGTGGCTTTGTTGGAGGAGATGTGTCACTTGGGGCATGCTTAAGGCTTCAAGAGCCTCCTACCACTCCCAGGTGTGCTGTCTCTGGTTCCTCCTTCAGGTCCTGATGTGAGGGCTCAGTGGTCCCTGAACCCACTTCTTTGCTCTACCATCACAGACTCTAACCCTCTGAAACTATAAACCCAATTAAATGTTTTCTTTTATAAGTCACCTTGGTCATGATGTTTTGTCACAGCAGTAGAAAAGTAATGAAGAAAACATCTTCAAAATTTTTTTTTTAATCAGTCACAGTTCCTTTTGCTACAACAACTTTGTGTTGAGTCTTTAAAAGTTTCATGCTATAGTTTGTTTTTACCTACGTCCTCTGGTCCTTAACTTGATTCCCATCTTCCAGGCCAAAGATGAGTATGTCAGGCAGAGCCATACTTTGCAATATATATCTGAATTTTGTCCTGTAGCAAGCACTTGGACTAAATGGAGAAAAGTTAATGTGTTTTTTTGAAGAGCAAGGGGTGACATGAAATACCTGGCAGTTACACACATTCCCATGTTATTACAAATGGTGAATGTGTGGTGGAGGAAGAGACGCTCGCATTTAATAAAGGAACTGAGGCACTGTTCAAAACCAAGAAGCAGAGATGGCAAGATGGCTCAGGGGGTAAAGGTATTTGCTCCCAAACCCAAAGATCTGAGTTTTCTCCCCAGGACCTACAGGGTAGAAGGAGAGAACCAATTCCCACAAACTCAAAATAAGTAAAAATAAATAAAATAAAACCAAGAATCAATGCCAAGAATCAAATATACTTTCTCATCTTATAGGAAAACAAAAACTTTCTAATTCAGTATATCTGTTAGTACCAAACACTGTGTTTGTTCCTGGTATTCCTGGTGCCTTCTCCTTTAAGCCCATATTGTATAGTACACACCCTTTCATAGAGTTCACTGCCATCTCAATTAGGTTTTCATGGCCAACCCTAAAGCCTAACATAAGCTAAAGGTTTTCCTTTTATTCCTTTATCTTTACTGGGCACCATATCTAAGCCATCTGTCAGTGTTTTATGCTCAGTCCTGAATAGAGATTTCTTCCTAGAAAGTCTTCCCAGCTTCTGTGAGAAAATATCCCTCACACCTTGAAATACCTTTAAATTAAAAAGTATAGACCTTCCAGCTGGAATGGATCCTGCCACGGCACCATCACAGACTTCCTACGTTTGTATTTCTGAAACATCATCTGACAGTGGATCTGAACAGAAACAGTAAACTCACTGGACTTATCTCTGTAAGATGCTGTCATTTAATTGGTTTGTTTGGCAGCCCAGGACTAACCATGGGCCATCGAAGCTCCGGGACCAGAGATGGAATCATTGCTGAAGGCATCTGACTACTGCAGGTAAACCTTAACACTGCATGGGCAGATAATGATATAGAAATAATAGCAAAGCTATAAACAAATTCTCTCTCTCTCACACACTTGTGTGCTATATGTATGTGTGTTTGTGGGTGCATGCTCACACACGCACATGTGGTGGGCAGTAGATGCTGAATTTCTGGGTATTTCCCTCCATTTTTAGCCAGGTTTTGTTGTTTGTTTTTGAGGCAGAGCCTCTCACTGGACTGAAGTTCACTGATTCTGGTAGACTTATTTCAATTGTTAGCCCCAGAGTGCCACAGTCTCTGCCTTACTGTTGTTGCTGAGGTTATAGATGTGTGCCACTATACCTGGTTTAAAAACAAAAACAAAAACAAAACAAAACATGGGTTATAGACATAGAATTCAGATCCTCATACTCACTTAGCTATTTCTCCAGCCCCTAGAATTAAAACTTACAGTTGGCAGATAGTATGACTGATTGGAAAGGTCATAGCTGGAAAAGCAGTCCTACGTCTTCACAGAAACAGCTGTCCTAAGGTATCCCTTGGGTGCTGGTTCCAAGACACGAAGACATTTAAAGGCTTTCTGTGTAACGGTATAGTATCAGGGTATGGCCTGCTAATGTGCTCTGATGTACATGAAATCATATTTAAATTCTTGTAATACATTTCATACTGCAAGTGCCATATAAATCAGCTGTGTAATGTTCGGAGGATAATTGCAAGAAAAAAATCTGCTCGTGGTCAGCACAGAAACAATCTTTGTTCACAGAATAATTGGATGTAGGTCCCACTGAGCACATGGGATCATCTGTCTTTGAGGAGATGTCTAGGTCTCATTTCCTTTCCTCTGAACATCCACAAGGAAGAGGGTGGGGATGGAGAGATGACCCAGAGGGTTAGAGCGCATACTGATCTTATAGAGAACCTGAGTTTAGTCCCCGGTGCGCATCTCACCTGTAACTCCAGCTCCAGGGGATCTGATGCCCTCTTCTGGCCCCTGTGGATACCTGCATTCATATGTACACACACCCCTACACAAACACATAATTAAAAAAATAAAAGAAATTGTAATAATAGAACATCCTAAGTGTTCTTTGAGCATACAGATCTGCTTTTCTTTTCCCAGGATCCAAGGTATGACCACACCTGCTGTGTTCGGTCACCTCTCTTTATTTTACGTTACACGGGATATTTTCCTTGACTTTCATGACCACGAGAATTTGAGGAGACTAGGGACTTTGATTCATAGACAGTTCTTCACTGTTCCTAACATTTTTCTCAGGTTTTATATCTGTTTGAAGGGCAGTGGCAGAAGAAATGCTCTGGTTTTGGTGGATCAAATCAGGGAGCATGTGTGGCAACTGTGTGCTGTTTTATTTATTTTAAAACAGTTACTGTCTTATTGCTATGAGGAGACACCATGACCAACTTATAAAATAAAGCATTTAATTGGGGGTTTGCTTATAGTTTCAAAGGATTAGTCTATTATCATCATGGTGGGGAGTGTGTGACAGACAAGTGGACAGGCAAGCAGGCAGGTATGGCCCTGCAACAGTAGCAGAGAGTTTACATCTGATCTGCAAGTTGCAGGCAGAGAGAGAAAGAGAGATAAAGATAGATAGATAGATAGATAGATAGATAGATAGATAGATAGATAGATAGCTTTTTGACAAAGACAAACCTACTAATTCTTCCTTAATAATCTGCCAACTAGGGACCAAGCTTTCAAATACATGAGCCTCTAGGGACCATTCTCATCCAAACTACCAACACAGTTGGTGGCACTGGGGTCCATCACCTCAAGTAAGGGAAGGGGATCCAGGCTTCTCTGGTGTCATATGACTGCTTTTTTCTTCCCAATTAAAAAGCATTACACAAGGAAGGGCATAACAGACACTTTGTAAATATCCTACCTGTCACGAGGTGCTTGTAGTGTCTATAGACAGCTGGTAAGCCTTTGGTATGTCACCTTTTATACATTCACTTATTTATCTGTGTGTGTTCACATGCTGCAAGATCTATGTGGCAATCGGAGGCCGACTTTCAGGAGTCAGCTCTCTCCTTCCACCATTTGCATTCTGTGAATTGAACACCCTTACCTACTGAGTGATCTTGTTAGCCCTGATCTCACATAATTTTTTTCTTTCACGATTTATTCTTTGACAATTTTCATACGTGTATATAGCATATTTGTCATACTCGCCTCTCATTGTTCCATCTTATCCCCCTCCCACTCCATCTGAACCCCACTCTTCTTCCCAACAAGTCCCCCCTCCTATTTTCATGTCTTAAGTGGTTTTTATGTATATACTGAGTTTAGTTGGAGTTGCTTGCATGAGTGTGGAATGGAGGCTGTTTAGCAGATTATGGGCAATTTACCAGTGGTTACAACACTAAAGAGAAAGAGATGACTCTTAACCCCCGCCCCCCTCACCGAGCAACTGCTCATTACCAGTAGACCCTCAGCTAGAGATGAGGTCTCAGGAACCCTCTCCTGGATCCATGATGGGATGTTGACTGGCCCGGTCTTGTACAGGTCCTCTGCACACAGCCACAGCTGCTGAGGGTTCGTTAGTGGGACCACCATATGCCATGCCCAAAGACAGCAGTTCATAGCCCTCCTCCCCATCCTTTTTCTTATATTCTTTCCACCATGCTTCTGTAATGTTCCCTTGCTGATTTTATTTTTATCTGGCCAGCAATCTTTCGTGCTTGGCAACCTCTGAGCTATTTCTGAGGGAAGAAACTACTTTATTTTGCCCACAATGATTTCAGTGCCCACAGCATGCCTGAGACCTAGTGGCTATTCAATATCTAAGTGTTAAATGAATGCTCACAAATTAAACAATTGATTGGCATCAAAGGATTATTTTTTTGCCAATAAATAAAAATCCATTGCATTTGGCTCAAGTTCAGAAATGCTTTTGTGTACATGCCACAGTTTATGGGATCTTGTATTGTCTGCTCAGACAGGTTTGACTGGGCTTGCTAGGAGAGAAGTGTTCTGAGCCTGGGGCAGCACTGAGACCACACACTCACTCTGCCTTCTATGCCTCTCTGCACCCATTCTTACTCATTTTCCTGGGGCTGCTTCTGCTATGATTTGCACAGGAAACTGAATTCTCCTTCCTCCCAGGAGCACCAAGGATGGTTTAGTTGTCATGACTGAACCACCATTATTGCTATCTAGCCAACCTCAGTTCCTAAGAGTTGGTTTGCTTAAGTGTTGGAACTTGGCCCTGGCTGATGAGGTAAAAAGCCAGATTGAGACAGAATGTCTTAATGTGGGCAGAAAACCCACACAGCAGGAAGCATGACTCTTTGTGGGGGAGGGGTCATAGGCAATCCACTTTTAAAAGATGAGCTTTTACAGTAACTGAGCAAAAGACAGCATCACCCAAGGACAGACCATGACCAAGGGACCAAGGGATGATGACCATGTAAAGGGATACAAGAGGGCACATAGATAGGCACATGGAACAGAGCTAGGAACTCTGAAGTGGAGAGTCAGAGACTGCATCCTCAGGGGCATGCTGCTGTTTGGAAAAGCTAGGGGACCAATGGATACCCTGCCCGTGTTCCCCTTCCTCACTCCTGTTAGCCACACCCAACTGGAAGTGAGGAGCATATTTAGCCCAGACTGTAGAGACCATCCTCCAGGCCAGGGAAGGAGTTAAGATGGGCAGGTGAAGGAGGTGGCCAGCGGAGGGCGTGGCCAGGCTGAGGACAGGACAGGGGACCAGATGGGACTCATTCCAGAACGGGGGTCTGCTGTTAGATGGGCCTCCTTGGAAAACATTAAAAAAGAGTATTTCAGGGAAAATCAGCCGTATGCATGTTAATGGTTGGTCCTCAATTTCATCACCATAGATGTAACTGAGTAGGCGCAAGAAATAGAGAGTAGCCAAGTGTTAAATAGATTTTCTAAGGCCACTTTATCTTAAGTGTACTCAGAGCACTCTGGAGTCAGAGTTCTGATCCAAAGCCCAAATAAACCCCTTTTATTGAAAAAAGAGTGTGCATATGTGCGGGCATGTGTATATGTATGTGGGTATATGTGGATCTATGTATATGTATTTGCACATGCGTGTTTATGCATGTATGTTCATGAATGTATGTTTATGTATGTGTGCGTATGCATGTGTCTGCATGTGAACTTGTAGGTTTGTGGTTGGTGCCAAAGAACCCTCAATACAGATTGACTAAGGATGTGTGCATGTGTTTGAATGTAGAAATACACACATGTGCAGATATACATGTGTAATGTGTGTGCACACCTTAGCAAACTGTAATTCTACACTTCTATTAAATGAGAAGACCTTGAGGAGCCAACAGATGGCAGTGAAGACCCGCTCATTGCTGCTTTGGAGGGTGTGTTAGTTACTTCTCCTTTTGTAGTGACAAAACACACTGCACAGGGCTTATTTGGCTCACAGTTTGAGGGATACTCCATCATGATGGGGAAGGCCTGACCACAAAGTGTGAGGCAGCTGGTTACATGACACCCACAGTCAGGAAGCAGAGAGAGAGAGAGAGAGAGAGAGAGAGAGAGAGAGAGAGAGAGAGACAGAGACAGAGAGAGAGAGACAGAGAGACAGAGAGAGACAGAGAGACAGAGAGACAGACACACAGAGAGAAATACTGGGGCTCAATTCACTTTCTTATTTCTGTTCATTCCCGGCCCCGAGGCCTCCATGGGACTGTTCACATGGAGGATAGGTCTTTCTATCTCAGTTACCCTAATCTTGAAACTCCTTTACAGACATGCCCACAAGTTTCCCTGCAAAAGGATTCTAGAACATGTCAAGATGGCAATATTGTCCATCAGAGGGAAGATGGCACTAGAGAAGAGGACAGTAGGAAAAGCAGTAAGGTGATGCCTGCCCGTCCTTATACCTCTGCTCAGAGTTGTTTCTGGGAGGAAACTCAGAAGGAGTTAGCCAAGCATCAGGACCATAAACCTTTGCAGTTGTTCCTCTCATCCAAAACCAGAATCCGTTTCCCTTATTTCTTAGATCCTTACCATGCCATAGGCGCACATCAGACCCACACCAAGGCTCCCAAGACTTCAGCTCTCGGTAGTGGTGCCAAGCCCCGCCCGCATATCCCCAAGCACGTGACTGTGTTCCACTGGGCAGTGGTCAAGCCTTGTGCTAAGTGCACTGCGACTATGGCCCCAAATCTCCACAGACTCCTCAATGGACTTGGAGTTCTGTGTGCCTCAGAAAGGGACAGGAAGACAAGTCACAGCCAGTTAGTGGGGGAGTGACGCTATGTGAGGGTCTCCTGTCCTGGTTCTCCTTTTGATGCCGCGGGACATCCCATTGTGTATGCAAAGTGAGATCTTGCTCCTTTTGTGTGTGTGTGTGTGTGTGTGTGTGTGCTTTTATGTGTTGCACACGTGTGCGTGTGCATGGAGAAGCCAGTGACCTATCTGGGCTATTCCTCAAGGATCGTTCACCTTGCTTTCTCCAGACAGGATCTCTCATTGGCTTAGAGCTCACCAAATAAGCTAGGCTGGATCTGCCTATTTCCATGTCCCTAGTGGCTAGGGTTACAGCACATGTCATCATGCCTGCCATTCTAAACACGGGTCCTGGTATGGAATTTGGATTCTCGGGCTCGCAAAGTAGGTGCTTTACCAACGGAGCCGTCTCCCCAGCCGTGTTTTTCATTTGTCACGTAAGGTTTGGCTGTGTAGCCCAGGCTCACCTTGAATTCTTGACCCTCCCTCCTCAGCAGGTGTATCTCAGTGTGAGAGAATGTCAAAGCTGCTTCTGCTTCGGTGGGGGAGCTGCGCAGACAGGGTGGAAACCACTAGTTCTGAGCTCCTGGTCCACGCACTGCTACCGCTAGATGGCGATGCACCCACACTTTTAGATATTCCGTCTCGGACTCGGGAGCACAGTTCACCCAACACACATAAAGGAAGTTTCTCCGTGGGATTACTTGGTGTGAAAAGGTACCTCCCAGGATTAAATTCAGGGCTTACGGGAGCCATGGGTGGATGGCACGATTTAAACATTCCCGTGTTTTCTTAATTCCCAGTAAGATGGTTAGGCTGCAAGTAGAAAACTGATGAAATTCCACCGAAAAAGCATAGTCAGCTTTTTTTTTTTTTCTTTTCCCCCAACACCCTGCTGCTCCCTGTCTTTCAGTTCTGAAATGCCATCTTGCCACCTGGGCAAATGGAAATCTTATTTTTATTTTTATTTTTTAAACTGGTGAGTGACATCTCCACCTGGGCAAATGGAAATCTTATTTTTATTTTTATTTTTAAACTGGTGAGTGACATCTCCAGGACATTGTGCCTTACTCTGATACCCAAATAGGTGAAAGGAAGTGAGCAAGGCATGCCACTTTAAAGGTTTTCTTCTTGGATACAGAGGGTTTACTCAGAAAGAACACCTACAGTTCATGAAACAGTGGATCATATATGTTCAAATGATGTTATACATAGAAGTGGGAGCTGGAAAGATGGCCTGGTGGGTAAAGCTGCTTACTGCCAAGACAGAGGATCTAAGTTCGAATCTGGGACCTACATGGTAGAATGAGAACTGATTTCCTCAAGTTGTGTTCTGACCTCCATACAAGAGCCAGGCACGTGTGCGATCTCCCAATAACTAAATGTAATAGTTACATTATTTTTTTTAGAAGAAAGAGCACATTAAACATACTGAAATAGATAATTAACATGTATTTTAAACTTTAAAAATAGAAAGTGCAGTTAATGTATACATGCTATTTTTATATTTATTTTTTATATTTACTTTATAGTTTCTGTGATTTTAATGATAGTCAGATAAAGTTGTGCTTAAGGGTGAAACTATAATGAGACAGTTTGAGGAGTGAGGAGCGGAGAGTTGAAGAAAGTGAATATGAAACTCAACCATATGTCCAAATGATATGATGCTTTGGGGCAGAGAAATGAGAAGGCTGATGGATTTGGAACATGCTGCCCTCTGCACTTGAGATCTTGGAGTGTTAAAAGAGACAGAAAACAATACCACTTCACAGAGGAGTTTGGTAAAAACATGCTAGGCAAATGTCAACTAACTTAGAGCCCAGTACAGCACCCCTGTGGTGGGTAGCTTGGGTGTTACGTCAATTAAAAATCTTCAAGTCTCCTAAAAAGAGCCAAGGCAGGTTTCGGTGATGCCTGTGAAAACAACATTTGGGGGGACTTCAGGAGTGGGGAGAGATGTGACCCCTCTGCACAGTGGTGATGAAGGGGAAAACATAGGGATACTCTTCGTGAGAGTTGTAGGTCTCATGGCAGAGTCTAATTTGTGGGAGAAAACCATCTTTTCTTCAGGGTGTCAGTTTGGCATTGGAGTAGGAGCACTGCTCATCTTGAGGACAGTTTTCTTGTCTCTCCCTCCCTCCTATCTTCTCATTTTAGCAGCTTAATGCCTGGAATGCAAGATCACTAACTTAAAAAGAGTTGTTAGTTGTCCACTGATTCACCATGAAAAGTGATTTTCCAGGTCTGGAGAGATGGCTCAGTGTCTGAGAATGAGTACTGCTCTTGCAAAGGACCCCAGTTCAGCTCCTAGCATCCATGTCAGGTGACTCACCCATATCTGAAACCCCAGCTGCAGGCAATCTGATGCCCTCTTTTGGACTCCATGGGTACCTGCATTCACACACACACACACACACACACACACACACACACAGTTGTATACATACACACATACTTAAAAACAAAATAAACCTTTAAAAATGGGGATATCCCTTCAGAAAGAAGACGTGGCATCATTTCCTCCATCACTTACTCCTCCTTTGCATGGTTTCAACTTAGTGACTCCACACTGTCAAGAACCAGGAATCAAGGCATCCTTGTCACTGGGAATAGAAGGTGAGAGGAGCCAACAACTAATTACAAAACCATGCCGTACTGTCTCCTTTTGGCTCTCTTTGAGATGGACATGACAGCATGATCATTGAGTGGTAAATATACAAGCAGAAACTCTTTGAGAAATCAAGAGGAGGACATATAAAAATGAGTGTCATCTATAACCGTTACTTTGTTCAAAAGCAACTTCAGAAAGTACGGGATTATTTTGGCTCACAGTTTTAAGGGATACAGTCTGTTACGGCAAGAACAGCGTGGCAGCAGGAGCCTAGGGTGGGTGGTCACATTGCTTCCACAGTCAGGAAATGAGGGAGATGAGTCCTGGTGCTCAGCTTTCTTTCTCATTTTAATTCAGTCCAGGACCTCAGCCTGTGGAATGATGCTGTCCTCATTTAACATACTCCTTCCCACCTCAGTGGACTGAATCTAAAAATCCCTTCATAGACAGACTCAGGAGCTTCTGTCTTCAGAGATTCTAGATCATCTCAAGTTGAAAATTAATATTAACCATCACACAATCTTTATGGCAGATATCAGCAATACCTCCATTTAAATGCCTTCTCCCCACAGCCATAGGAAAATCCACATTTCAGTACTGGATCAAATGTGTTTTTATGGAGTTATGGCCATAGCTTTACAAAATTAGTTTATCAAGCATTTATGAACCAGGTGCTACTTGAGACTATTTTCTTCTACTAAAGAGCAATAACTATTTGAAGATTCCTGGATACCACTTCCTTCATTTATTTCTCTCTCTCTCTCTCTGTGTGTGTGTGTGTGTGTGTGTGTGTGTGTGTGTGTGTGTGTGTATGTTCTGTTTATGTATGCAGGGTGCATGTGAACTAAGGCAAGCATATGGAGGTCAGAGGACACCCTGAGACACACAACTTGTCTGAGACAGGGTCTCTTTGTTGTCCACTGCTGCCGATGCCAGTCTAAGTTGGCTGAAGGCTTCTAGTGATTCTCCCTTCTCGGCCTCTCAAATCCATGCAAGCATGCTGTGATTACAGATATCCTCAACTCTGTTTGACTTTAAATAGGTTCTGGGGATCCAAACTCAGGCCCTTATACTTCTATAACAAACACAGTTCCCATGGAGCCATCTCCCCAACCCTTTCTCCTTTTTAGATACTGAGAAAATTAACAAAACCAATGTTGACAGAAGCACCAATGTGAAATTTAAAAGAAGGTTTATGTGGGTGCTTATTAAAGGCCTCCGGTTCCATCATTAGCAAACAAGTGTGCTCATGTCTGCTTACTGCTTCCTACATTATCTGGGGGCTACAGATGGATTTTTAGGGGGCTCCTGGGTGCTGTCTGGGGTCTCTCTTTTGAAGCTGTTGGTGCCCACTGGAATAGTTGAAGGCGGCGGAGGCACAGTTGGTTGCAGCTTTGAAAGCGGCTGCTGCTGGATTTTAAATATTCTAATTAATTCGAGTTTTTAATCATGCAGGTTCTCCGGGCTTTCTGAAGGAAAGGGCACTGGTTTGGGAAAAGAAAAGTCAATTGCCAGCTGTTCACGTCTGTGTGGATTTCTTTTTTTTTTTTCAACATAGCTGTCTATTATTTTATTTCTTTTAAAAAATAATTTATTTTTTATTTCTTCAAGTTACATCTCAATCACAATCCCCTCCCTACTCCCCCCTCCAGTCCCATCCTTCCACCCTTCTCCCCCTCAACCCCCCCATCCTCTACCCTTTTTT
>CAJQZJ010033263.1:5434431-5456931 GCA_907164525.1 Lophiomys imhausi
TTTTTTTTTAGTTTAAGGTATTTCTTTTTTCCCCCAACAGCTCTCCCTTTCAGTCCAACAAATGGTTCTTTCTCTTATAACTATAAATACAATACAAAACAAGAGAAATAAATAGGCCACAATTATGAGAGTTATATGGCTTAGCCTATCTTCCCAATGTCCAGTCCATATGTATTTGGCACCTGACTTTAACATTCTACTATCTAACCATCTCCATGAGTTTAAAGTTCTATATCTAACTCCGCTTTCATACTAACTTGCCTCACAATTTTAAAAATATCTTCTTAGATCCAGAACACCCTCTTGATTCCTAAGCAAGCGGGTCATTTTGTTAGTTACTATGACAGTCTATCACAGTTATTTTCTAAGCTACTCAGAAATCAAGTTGGTAAGAGACAAGCAACATTTGTTTATCTAAATATAAGAGATAGATAGGGCATCTTCAAAAACCTCAAGAGATCTGCAGAATATGGCATTCAAAGATGTTTTCTTAACTTAAGATTTTTTGATATCGAGACATGTCAGCTCCTAACAGCACCCCCTATTCTATTCCAAGTAGAAGATGAGCATCGAAGAATCTCCATTGGGAGATGGTTGAATTGGTGTAAGCCTTTCTCTTGGCAAGAAAAACTCCTTGCTTCAACTGTAGACAGACTGCTGTCCAAAAAGGACAAAACTTGGAAGCAGGTAAGTCGACAGCCTAGCTCTGCCAAGACAGGGTAGGTAAGTCCTTCATAATTCCTGCTCTACAATCAATGTCTGTCAGAGAAACAGGGCCAAACGGCTGAAGATTGATGCTGTAATCTATGGAGAGAAAATGGGAACTGTCCAGGCAGCCACTGGTATGTCATTTCTTAGTTTTGGAAGCTGCAGGCCCTGCACTTCCTATATAATCAGATATATTTATCCCTCTCAGGTCTCTGAGGTGGTTGAAGAATAGATAGCTAGAGTCTCATAGTTAAATTTTGAGTTGTTTAGGAATCAAGAGGGTGTTCTGTGTGGATTTCTTTTTCCTTCCCTGAGTCATATGCCCATGCTTGCAGGAAGTGCTGGGGAGGGATTTGGCTCCTGTCTTTTAGTCACATAAGGAAGGTATGCTATAGTCCAAGGTCAGCAGCCAAATCCTCACAAGTGCATGCATGCATGTAGAAGCAGGGTGTGGGTGCTAGGAACATTGGAATTCTGGTGAAGGTCCCTGAAACCAAGGAGGGGAGTCAGGATGTCTGGAAACCAGGACCCAGAACACCCATGGATCCTCACAGCACTGGCTCAAGAAGCAGGACAAGGAGCTAGAGAAATGGCTTTGTGGCTAAGGGTCCTTGTTGCTTTTACAGAGGACCGGAGTTCAGTCCTCAGCACCCAACTGGGGAGCTTACAACCATAAGTAACTCCATTTGCAGGGGACCCAATGCCTCTTCCGGACTTTGCCAGTGCCCTGCACACACACTGTGCACATGCAAACAAGCAAGAACACACATGCACACAAATACAATGAACTCTAAAAACATAATAATAAAAAGAAGCAGGGTGATGTTGGAGCTAAAATAGAATCAACAAAGTGTCCCTGAGTGTCTTGATACCTGCTGGAACTTTCCCTATGAATTCCTATTTTTGTCGTCCTGCTTATCTACCACCTAAGGGTTTCAAACACATTTGAGCGAAAGGCTCATAGAGGTCAAGGGGCCTGATCAAGGCTGTGCTGTGGGCTCATATTCATTACTAACTCAACAAGGTCTGGAGTCACCCATGAGGTCAGATTCTAGGCACACCTGTGGGGGAATTTCTTGATTACACTAATGGATGTCACATGACCCGCTCCTGCATGTGGGCACCACCATTTGCCAGCACCCCATATATAAGGGAGACATTTTGCTATTTGCCTGCCTACCTTCATGTCTTGTTTGTAAATTCACCAGCCACAATTGCAAGTCCATAGCCCTTGTTATTGCCGCTGCTCCATCCTTTACTGACAGTTTCTTTGGCCTCTATCCTGGACTGAAGGCCAGCAGCTCTCCAGGAATCCTCCAGGCATTCAGTGCCAGACAGGGATGCTGTGACTCCCAGCTTCATGGATTGCAGCACCCTTGGAGCCCGTCCTTGTTTGCAAACTCTGACGTTTGTAAAATGCCAGCTTGCACTGTTGGCAGTAGTTTTACCATTGTACATTAGAAAGCCAAATTAGACAACAAAGGTCCACCAGAGACTACTCGGCTTGCACAGTGCTTATCCTCAACATGTGGGATATGGGGCCCTGATGTTCTCTTCCTGTCCCCTGCCAATTCCCACCCTAAAAGCATCCCCTTCACTTGCTACTGACACCATCGCTCCTGGCATGATCACCAGCCTTGTTGCTCCCTTTCTTGTTCATGGCTCCCCTCAGCTCAGAGGCCCCCTTCCTTTCTCCAAATGCCCCAGCCTCCTTTACTCCATGTGACCTCAACCCTCTGTAGGACCCTGAGTCTATATGTGCATGATGAATTTTAATCTTTGGCAGAATATTAAAGATTATTAAAGTGATAGAATGAATGCCAACCGTGGGCTCCAGGAAATTAAATTTTGAGGCATGAGTGGCAGAAAGAATAAATTTGTGATGGAGGATACTTTTGTATCTTCTTTGGATGACTGGGTCTTGACATTTTACTTAATTAAAAATTATTTGTTGTGTGACTGTAACTTCCGTTTCAAATTAAACCATCAGACTTCCTAATTTTTTGGTCCATTGGTTACTTTGAATCCCTCTTTTCTGACTCATCCTTATTTTCCTTCTTGGGATTTTGTTGGCAGGTCGGAGGGAGCACATTGGTTAGTGGGCTCCTGTGAAAATTAAGGGCTCAGTGGCCAGTTCGAGGGGGTACGATTATGCTAATTTCTTACTCACACATCCCTGTGTCTAAGAAACACCTCTTAAGAGCTGGAGAGTGAAGGCAATGAGTGTCCACCTTGAGTTCCTGAGAGTATCTGTGAGCTCTCTTCTCTTTTTCCTTATGCTTTTCACATGTAAAAGAGGGAATAGCTCAGTTGGTAAACCTCTTGCCTTTCAAATACCGATCAACCACCCAGAACTCACGTTAAAAACTCTGGGCCTAGTGGTGAACTCTTGGGGAGGCTGAGACAGGTAGATCCTCAGGTCCACTGCCGGCCAGGCTAGCCTACTGCTATGTTTTAGGTCAGTGAGAGATCCTGTCTTATTATTTTTTTAAATGGAAGGTCCATAAGGAACAACACCCACAGGACTCAACATATATGTGTATGTCTTCAGACACACAGAAGAGGGATGATGACATTTTTCACACTCTATTCATGAAAGGCTATTAGGAGGAGTCAGGTCCATGCCAGCCTATGTCAGGGTGTCTGTTACAGAGCCTATATCTAATGGAGATGTTGCCAGGTGCCAGCAGTCACTGGTCTCTTCTCTTACTTTCAGGACAATTGTACCGTGGTGGTCTTTTCTATGGGTGTTTCAGATAACTGGTGGAACCCAGTGGAGCCCAGGGAAAGGCATCCAGACTCCAGAATGCTCCAGACCTTAGAGTGACCGTATGTGGGGCACAGATGTATACAGTTAACAGCTATAGGATTTCTCTCACCCCTTAAATCGGGTGAACTTAACCCACGGCATTTAGTCACTGCATTCAAAAACCCTCCTGTTGCTTGTACTGTTCTAAAAACACAGTAGAGCAGGCTGTGGGCCAGATCTTGGGCAGTGTCTGCCAGGATTGTCTGAAAGCCAACTAGAAGTCTCTGAGCCAAGAGTGGTTGTTAGCCCAGAGAGACGGCAGGGCCTCCTAACCAACAGGGAGGGGCATCACAGCCCATAGTGTTTAATAGAAAAGAATAAAAAGAGACACTGAAGTCAGCAGAATTCAGAGGGAGTTTCAGTGAAGTCTGGATGATAAAGGCTTGGGGTCTGGAATCTTAGGTCAGATTGCTGCCTCAGAGTACAGAGGTGACACTCCCAGGGATGCAGTGACCTCATTTTACTTTGCATAGACATGGATAGGAATCACGGGGCTCTCATCTGACTAGGTCTGAAAGGAGTCTCTGTTCACAGACAGATGTCTGACAGGACCAGCCAGCATGATGTAGGATGTCAAGAGAGCCTAGACAAGGGCAGGGGGAGCCACTCAAACAGAGCCTTCCTCTGTCATACTTGGAACCAATCTGCTGTGTCCCAAGGCTCCAAGTCTCTTGTTACAAACTTCTTATTTCCCCTTCTCTGCCTCAAAGAAAATGATGTCATTGTGACAACCACAGAACACACCCTTACCTGTATGAATCCTTCCTTCACTACTTGCATTTGGTTTGGAATCCTGTCATCCCATACCTTGTCTCGTTCATGCTGGAACTAAGTTCTTTACTTTTACTTTGAAGATATTTTTTCCTTTTTAAAATAATTTAAAAAAATAATTTTCAATTTGTTATTTGGACACTTCCCACGTGAATGCAAGGGATCTCAATCTTTTGTCATTCTTTGGCAATTTCATACATGTATGTAATAGGTTTTGGTTACTTTCTCCCCCTCCCAGCCCCCCATCTTTCTCTTTCGTCCACTGAAACCCTTCTTTCCAACAAGCCCCCTCCACTTTGATGACTTGTTATTTATTTATTTTTTGTGACCCACCAAGTTTAATCAGGGTTGCATGTATGGACATGGATGAGGGTTACTTACCGGAGCATGGGCAACACCATCGAAGAAAATGACTCTTCCCAGCAACCATTAACTGCTCATAATCCCTCAGGGAGGGGTGAAGCCCACTGAGCACCCCGCTGTGCATGCTGGAGTGCTTGATGGGCCTAGTCACCATGACGGCCCCGAGTTCGCCACTGAGCTGAGTCCTTGACTTGCAGTGTTATTAGCGAATTATGCCAGCTGGAGATGTAATGTTTGGTTGACAGGCAGTCAGCTGGAGGACAGAGGGTGGGGCGTTCCCGGGGGTCCTCGGTGAAAACATGGTAGCTAGTATTTCACCAACTGTGGCTGCTGCCACTCATCTCTGCAAAAACAGCTATTAGGGTTGCTGCCAGAATCTCTGCATACTCCCTGTGTCTTGTCACAGGGAATTGTTGGTAAAGCTATGGTGGGGAAAGATTCTAGAGCAGTGGTTCTCAACCTTGCTCATGCTGAGACACCTTAATGCAATTCCTCATGTTGTCGTGACCCCCAACCATAACATTATTTCATTGTGGCTTCATAACTGTAACCTGGCCGCTGTTATGCATCATAACGTAAATATCTGGTGTGCAGGCTATTGTCTGATATCCAATTCCTGTGAAAGGGTTGTTCAACCTCCCGCTTGAGACCTGCTGTGCTAGAGTGATGCTAACCATGTCCCACTCTGATTCTTTATGTGAGGAACTGTGTCAGTCTAAGCCTATCAGAGAAGTTAATTTATTTCCACATGTGACTTAGGGTAATTCTTCTTTTTTTTTTTAAATACTTTATTTTTTTTTCTTCAAGTTACATCTCAGTAACAAACCCCTCCCTATTCCCCCTTCCTATCCCGCCCTTCCACCCTCTTCCCCCCAGAAGTTTCCCCTTTCAGTCCAACAGATGGTTCCTTCTCTTATAACAGTAAGTATTATACAAAACAATAGATATAAATATGCCACATTTATGAGAGTTAAATGGCCCAGTATACCTTCCCAATGTCCAGTTTATACATATTTGGCCCCTGACTTTAACATTCTACTATCTAACCAACTCCATGAGTTTAAAGGTCTATATCTGACTCAACATTCATACTATCTTGCAACACACTTTTAAGAGTATCTTCTTAGATCTATAACACCCTCTTGATTCCTAAACAGTTCAAAATTTAACTATGAGACTCCAGCTGTCTATTCTTCAGCCAAGGGTAATTCTTCTTTAAACACCACACTTGGATTACAGTTGGCCCTTCTTTAGTCTAGAAATAAACTCAGGCCAGAAGCCATTGGTCTGAGAGATGTTTTTGGGATTATTTCTCAGCTTCAGTTTTTGTGTGTAGAGGGAACTGAATGAGTTAGGGAGCGGTGAACCAGTGTGCTAGTGTGCTTTGCAATATCATTAAATCTGACTTACTGTGATAGGTTTAATTATATAAGATGGTATCATCTTCTTATTAAGCATTGGAGAATGGGGGTCAGGGGTGGAGCTCACTTGAATGTGTAAGGGTGAGGTCAAGTCTCCTAAGAGCCTTGTAACATGGAAAATAATAGCCAGCATCTTTAGTGATTACTACAGACTAGAACCTGCCAATTTGAGTATGAATTTTGGCCCCCAATTTACTTGCCATGTTTCCTTAGGTAAAGTGCATGTGCCCTGTCTATACAAGGGGAGGGTTTTGGCAGTATAGTTCTTTCATAAGATTTATTTTTATTATTGTTGTGTGCCTGTGTGAGGATATATGCATCTGCATGCAGTGCTGATGGAGGCCAGAAGGGGGCACCAGATCTCCTGAGGCTGCAGTTAGAAGCAGTTGTGAATCTCCGGGCATGGGTGCAGGACTGAACTTGAGTTCTCCGGAAGCCAGCAAGTGCTCCTCACTTCTGAGCGATCTCTCTGGCCCCAGTGGTATTGTTCTTGATAACATCGCCACAAAAATTATATTATACATATAACACGTTTGCCACTATGCTGGGAACACAGAAAGCTGGGGCTACTGTGTATTGTAGGTGACACGCCAAACTTTTGCTTCATCCATGTAGTCATTCATTCACTCATTCAACAACTATTGTATGCCAGTGCATGTACACATATGCATACACGCATGTGGAGGAGTGAGGTTTATATTGGGTATCTTCCTCAATCTCTGTATTTATGTATTCACTTATCTATTTGCTTATTGATTGATTTATTCACTGGTTGATTGATGTTTGAGACAGAGTTTCTCACAGAACGAAGTGCTCATCTATTCAGCTGGGCGGGTGGGGAGGAGCATGTGCTCCAGGGATCCACCTGTTGCTATCTCTCTCCCCTAAGATTTATGTTACAGGAATACACCTCCATGCTGATTTTTTTTTTTTTTTGGCACACGTTCTGGGGATCTGAACTCAGGTCCTTGTACTATGCAGCAACATGTTACTGACCAAGTCATCTTCCCAGCCCTCAACAGGTATTTTTTTTTTAATCATTCTTCTTTTCCATTATAGTTTGCTTGTTGGTGATAGCATATGTGTTGAAATTGTATCTATTTTACATGTATTTATTCGCTTATGTGTGTGGCACGAGGGGTGGGGGTCAGAGGACAACTTGGGGGACCCAGTTCTTTTCTTCCACTCCTGGATCTCTGGGACTGAACACGGGTCAGCAGACTTGGTGGATGAGCCTCTCACTGGCCCCATGTTTATTTAAAAAAGTTTCTATAGGTTGTCTTCCCTGGAATCTTCTCTCACTTTTCACAGATAGAGTCTTTGTGTTCTTTGCCAGGAAAGGTAACAAGAGGCCATGGAGCATCCTGGACTTGGCCTGGGAACGCGTGTATTTGAAGCTTGGCTCTGTCTCTGACTGGTTGGCAAACCACTTGTCTGCCGAGCTGGTTTGGTCCTCTATAAAATGGTGCAAGAAAGCTTACTTCACTTTACCCAAGAGGCCATGGGGCATGGCAAAGAGCACAGGCTCTGAAGCCAGAACACTGGGTTCAAGGGCTGGGTCTGCCTTTCTCGGGTCCACTTTGTGTGAGTTCCCTAATCTCTCAGCGCCTCCATTTCTTTACCACGAGACAAGAGCATCCATGAGGCTAGCTTGGGAGGACTCTGTGCACTCGTGAGTAGAACACAGAACAGTCTGACACTTCTCACCAGAACATAAATGTTCAATGTTGTTATATAGTTTTACTCTTAGCTCTAGGGACTAATAATGTTCTACACACTCTATCAGAAACAGGAGAAAAGCAGAAAACAGATGTTCAGAAGTTGGACTCTTGAGTTCCTCATTCTCACTTTTCCTCCCAGGAATGCTGTCTGTTACAGTGCCCTCTTTTGCAATGCCAGGGACCATGTTTGGTGCAGCCACGCCTGCTGTTCCTCCACCAGCTCCAAGGACAGCAGCAAAAATTCCTTTTTGTTTTTTCAACCACTTGTGACTCCACTGACCCTGAAGTCCAGCTTCCAGCCTGTGATCACCCCCTCCCTTACTTGCTAAAACCACTTTTCTTCAGATGTGGAGAACCTACTTTCTAGCTCATTCTGGTCCATTTGCAGGTTCCGATTTTCCTAAGTAGCTATCTGGAACTGTTCTGTATCATACTCCTTTGTAAAAATATTTGATTCTCTTCTTCCTCCTCTTCTCCTTCTTCTTCCTCATCCTCCTCTTCCCTTTCTTTACCATGAGACAAGAGCACCCATGGGGCTGGCTTAGGAGGACTCTGTGGACTGGTGGAAGCAGAACAGTTTCACACTTAGCACCAGAACCTCCTCCCTCCCTCCTCCCCTTCATCCTCCCCCTCCTCCCCTTTCTCTCCTCCTTCCTCTTCCTCATCCTTTCCTTTGTCCTTGCCCATTTGGCTCTCTCAACATGCTTCTAGTCAGCCTTCTTAGTTACCAAATGCCTGTCCCTCCCCTCTTACAGGACTATTCTCTCTAATGGTTCTAATTTCTGGTGAAGGAAGCTTCCAAATGAGTAGTTCTGGTTCTAACTTTTCTGAGATTCAATATTGGAGCCCTTTGAGATTTAAGATTCAATATATCAAAATTATTGAATATTATCGCCTTTCATTCCAAACCTCAGGCTGTGAGTGGCACTCATTTGCCCAGGGCACTCAAATATCAGGATTACCTGTGCCTGTCATTTGGTGATATCAGTATCCATTGAATGACAAGCATTGTGCAAGGCATGGAAAAAATTGACATGTGTCCTACACAGACCCTTGGGCAAAAGATTAGGGGAGGAAAAACAGATCTTCCACGCCTTGGGAGGGGAGCTCCAGGAATGGCAGCAATCAGGAGTGAATCTGGACCAGAATGTTCAAGGTGTAAAGGTTTTCAAAGACACACAAGTGAATTCAAATAAAGGGGATCTAGAGCCAATGTAAGAGCCAATCAACAGCCATGAAGTGAAAGACCCCAGTGCCTCCACAACCAGGAGCTCTGTCAGGGCCAGCTTCCTGGCAGCCTGTTCAGATAAGCCTGGCATTTGTCCTTGCCAGGTCCCTGCCCTGTTCTCTTTTGCTTTATCATTGTTTTGTTTTTATTACTAGCTTTTAATTATGCAATATTTCAAACATGTAGAGAAGTGTATACCATTGTGATGCGCCAACCACAGGTTTAACGATAATTCTACACCGCCCCCGAGATCTCTCTGGCAGTATTTTATTATGTCAGATATCACACAGTGTATCATTTTGTTCATATATGCTTTCAAAAGGGTAGGAATTTTTTAAGAGACATAACCTGAATGAGTTCTCATACTTAAAGGGAAATCAATAATAATTTCTTAGCAGTACTTTATTCCCAAATCTCATTATAGGCATTGCTAGTTTGTTTGTAATAAGATAAAACAACATCCATGTTTGTAAATAGTTAAGAAGGGCTTTGTTCTTTTCTACCTCTGCCTCTGTCTAGCCCCTCCATTGCCATCTCTGTCTCTGGCACAGCTCTGTCGTTTGTATCTCCACATGTCTATCTGCATCTCTGCCTCTATCATCTCTGCCTGCCATCTATCTCTGTCACCTATCTTTTCATATATCTCTGCCTCCACTGTGTCTGTCTCTAGTACCTATCTTTTCTTTATTTTGTCTCTCCCATCCCTACCTCTATATCTCGGTCTCTGTCTCTCTGTCTCCATCTTCTCTGTCTCTGATCTCTATCACTTCTTGTTCTCTGTTTCTATCATCCTTAGTTCCTCATATTCCCACTTCTATCTCTGTCTTTGTCATTGTTGTGCAACACGATTCCTGAGGAGGTACAAACAAACATCCAGTCAAGTCAGCTAGGGAAATAGCTCTTGAACAAAGTGAAGATACCACCAAAGTCCAGCTTGGTGAGCCAGGGAGTATTACTGGGGTTTCTACAGGAAAATGAGTGAGAGGTTACTGCAGGATCAGAAATGTCTCAAATATAAAATATATCAACAACAGCCCACCTCAGTATGGGTAACAGTTACTGAAAGATGGAAACCTGGAGTTTATTGCAGCTCAACAGATTGGAGAGCGGCCTTTCCAGGTAGCTCTCTTATTTGGAATCTCTTCTAGGAAGTTCAGCTTTTCTGAGAGGGTCTTTCAGCCACCATTATAGGGAAGGGAGGAGCCTAGAAAAGTTGTTGGTCAGTTTTAGGAACTTCCTGAGCTTAGAAGTTTCTCTGCTGAACGGGATGTGACCCCACCCTTTAGAATATTCTGTGTCTTAAGGATGTTCTTGTCATGATAGAAGGTTTTGTCTCCGAGGAAAATGTTATACAACAACCAACTTCTATCATCTGCTTCTATATCAATCATATCATATCATCATATCTAATATCATATCATATCATAGTCTGTCTCTATCATCTCCCATTGCTCTATCATTCTCTCCCATTGTTTCTATTTTCTGTCATCTCAACCTCTACTATTTCTATTTCTGTGTCTCTATCATTTATCCATATCTATCTCTATCTCTGGCATGTCTACCTGTGTTTCTGTGTCTGTCATCTATCTCTATTTCTGTCTCTACTATCTCTCTATCTTCACCCCTGTCTTCTGCATTCCTATCACTTGTCTATGTGTATATTGCCATCATTCCTCTCATCTTTGTCATGTCTTCTCTCTCTCTCTGCCACTAATGTCTATCACGCCTGTCTCTGCTTCTATAATCTTTATGTTTCTGTTTATTTCTAGCATCTTTCTAGTTCTAGCTCCTTCTTTCCTTATAACCTCTGTCTTTAAATATCTCTACTTCTGTTTCTGTGTATATCTCTAACTCTATCATGTCTTTCTATCATCTCTCTTCTTTCCCTTGCAATTTATCTGCTAATGAAACCAGGATTTCTGCCCTGAGATATTCCCCCCGCAGCCTGGATATTGATATTCACATCCCTGTGGTGTTTCTGGAGATGTTCCCCTGCCTTTGTGTTTCACATGAGTGAGTTGACAGATCTGATCTGTAGACTAACATTTTTTTTTTGGCAAAACTATTTCATGGTAGCATAAAAGATATATAGTCTACCAGTCTCTTTGTTTTTGTTATTGATGTCTGTAATCATCCATTCAAGAAGGCACAGACTGGTGACATTCTGACTTTAGCATTCCCTATTCCGTTTTCAGGAGCAATACTCTTGTGAAGAAACAATGCATTCTTCATCTAGCCCATGGGCACATTCACACAGAAGAGATGAATGCACACCAGTACTTTCCTTATCAATTGGTTCTCTAGCATCCTGCAATGATGATGACACATGGATGTCTGCCTGATGTTACCGTGACACTGTGAGTAGCATGCATGTATGATGTATGTTGAGTTGCTGCCATTATTACTGAAACTCCATGCTGAAGTTACCCAGTGTGTGGTCAGTGCTACCATCTCCAAGTTGATTCTGAGTTTTGTTCTACAGCCCAGACAGCTTTTTAATAGCTTCTTACTATTGGACATAACAAAACATTCCAGCTTCCTTCTTGTCCATCTTCTGTCAAGCTTCCTAGAACTTTTGAAGATAGAGAGATAGTAGAGACAGAAATAGAGGTGACAGACACGGGAAACACAGGTAGACATGCTGGAGATAGAGACAGATAAGGATAAATGATAGAGACACATAAATAGAAATAGTAGAGGTTGAGATGATAGAAAATAGAAACAATGGGAGAGAATGATAGAGCAATGGGAGATGATAGAGACAGACATGATATGATATGGTATGATATATGATATGATAGATATGATGATATGATATGATTGATACTCAGCAGAAAGTATCATCTAGGACCACAGGTGGAGTGGAAAAGTTTTCAGCTCCTTTGAACATTGTTACATAATTTGACCCACCAGAATCCAATTCCTACAATACTAATATGCGCTGCCTAACAATGAGAATACATCCTCAGACACGTCATTAGATCATATCATTGTGCAGACATCCGAGTGCACTGACATAAATCAAGATGGCTACCGTATCACTGGGATTATTGTATGGGACAGTCCTTGTCATAAAATACCTGAGTAAAAGCAACGTGGGGAAAGGGCCTTGGTTTTGCTTTTTTTACTTTTTTCACTTACAATTTCAGGTCATGATCATTGTTTTGGGGAAGACAAGGCAGGACCACAAAGTAGCTAGTTATATCACACCCACAGCCCAGAGAAGAAGGAGAATAAATACATCTTTGTTTGCTGCTTACGTTTAGCCAGCTTTCTTCACTCCCAGTTCGGGACTCCACCTGGGGAATGTTACCACCCATAGTGGACCAGTTAACAGGATAAGAACTCTGCAGATATGCCTGCAGGTCAAACTGATCTAGACAATTTCTCAACCAAGACTTTCTTTCTAGGTGATTCTAGATTGTGGCAAGTTGACAATTAAAAAGTAATTACCACACATCATAAACCTGATTAATGACTGTCTTTTTTTTTTTTTTTTTTTTTTTGTTTGGTTTTTCGAGACAGGGTTTCTCTGTTTAACAGCTCTGGCTGTCCTGGACTCGCTTTGTAGACCAGGCTGGCCTCGAACTCGCAAAGATCCGCCTGCCTCTGCCTCCCAAGTGCTGGGATTAAAGGCGTGCGCCACCACCGCCCGGCTAATGACTGTCTTTTATGAGCTGCCTTTTGTTGCCAGTTTGTCCTTGTGAATCCAGTGTCATATCCAGCTTGCAAGTAGGTAGTCTCCCTGATCTTTGATCCCAAATATTCTTCCTAGCCTGCAAGCTGAGGTAGAGCTTCGAGCCCCCTGCTCCCCTGTGTGTCTGGCATGGTTCCACCATCCTGACTTCTTCATGGTTCCACCATCCTGACTTCTTCTCAACTCCTTAATAACTCTGTCTCTCCCATTTTCCTACCACTGGGCTGTTGGCCATTTGTCTCCACCTGGAACACATTTCCTCTGTACCTCTGTTTTTAGATGTCCTTAGAGAGATTGCTGATTCCAGGTCTGGGTCAGAAATGTAAAGCTCTCCCTTAAATTCCCTCTCTGCTTTAGAGGCCTGCTAATCACCTTGTGATGAGTGTGTCCTTTTTCTCTGAACTCCAGCATCCTTGTCCGATGACATACACATACCCCTATTCCCAACAGGGCCATGAATTCCTAGAAGACTGAGATCTTGCCTTGCTTACTCTTTAAACTCCCAATGTGAACAGTATCTTGACACATAGAAGAAAAAATGCCAGTAAATGTCAACAGAATAAAGAATGTACAAATGACTATGAGTAGTGTGTGTCTGCTTGGTGTTAGGATTAGCAAGTGTCTATCCTCTGTATCTTCCATCAGTCTCTTCTGGCTGCAATCTCCCTGAAGTAAAAACAAGGCTTCCCCAACCCGTGTATCCCTTGACACAGCATTCAGTTTAGCTCAGCGCAGCCCCCACACTGCACGCACGCTAGATAGCTGAATTTACAAGGAAGAGAAGATTTTAAATCCGAAGACTCTTGGTTAGGCTGACAAAGATCTGAGCTCTTGACCTGTTCTGTTCTACATCAGAGCCAGAGGATTTGGGGCCAAGGGAAGCCATGATTCTGTTTTCCACCTTTGCTGCCCTGTTGTTTGGGATGCTATCTTAGTACTGCGTTGTTTTCTCATTTTTTTTCCTTTTCTTTTTCTCTGTAGCATCCTGTGTGATAGAGGCTCACTTATTGCAGAGGCTCAGCATGGCAGGGGAATAAAGCTTCCCAGAATACCGTCCAAGAACAAACAGCCTGTGACCCTAGGGATGACAGCACAAAAAATGCTATTGACAAAAGATGGCCAGAGAACGGCTGCCTTTATTTGGACAGAGTGAGGAAAGAACTCTGAGTGAGTCTGTTAGCCAAGCACACCCTGGGTGTTCTATTGCTCTTTTGGGGAGAGTCACGTGTCTGGAATAGCTGGAGCCAGGGAAGAGATCCAGAAGCCTTGGAGGCTGCAGAGGGGACTTTTGATCACAGACTTGCAAATGAGTGATGTTATGTGAACCAGTTCTCTCATGGCTGTGGACAGGCTAGGGCTTGGTCTCCATCCACTAAGGTCTGAGGCCAGTGCACCATTCGCCATGCCAACCTCCTTTTTTTTTTCCTGCTTAGGAAGATAAGAATTTCATTTTTGTCAGTTTTCCTGAGGAAGTACAGTAATATAGGACAAGATGGTATCTGGGTGAGCTGGGTCCTGCTTGCAAGTTTCCAGCCTTTCTCTAACTAGCTGGGCACTGGGCCACTCCTTTTACCTCTGTTCTTCAGTCTTGTTACACATATGACCTTCGTCAATTCTAAGGTCCACTGTTTTCTTTCTTTGTATTGTATATATGTGTGTGGTGTACGTACGCAGATACTAACGAACATGTTTATCTGTGTGGGTACGTGTATGTATGTACCTGCCACTGCTTGCACATGTGTAGAAGCCACAGGTTGACACTGAGTATTACTGTCCATATTACTATTATTATTGTTGTTGTTTTATTACTTTTATTATTATTATTATTTTGAGACAGTGTTTTCTCACAGAACCTAGAACACATCCACAAAGAATAATAAAGAGAATTTTTTTTTTTAAATGAAGGCACTGACTCTGGAATCTCAGCTCTGATCTGTAACATTTGTCTTGCAAGGTAGAGCTTTAAACATGAAAGGAAGGTTTTCCAGAGGATGCATGGACGACGTTATTGCTTTAAAATGTATCTGTCTGTCAGCTGATCCATCTGTCTGTTGAAGTGTTGGCTTGCTATGTAGCCCAAACTGGCCTTGAATTAATGATCCTCTTGCTGCATCCTCCCTATGGCTGGGATTACTGACCTCAGGGTCAGTCTGTGGAGGGGGCCAGTGCTGCCGGCTTCTTCTAACTCTTCCAAACTGAGAGTGCATAACTGATGCTGAGGATATTAAAGAGAGAGATACTTGGGCAAACAGGATAACTAAGTTCTTTCCTGGATTCCTGAGTACTCAACTCACCTGGCTGAGGTTGTGAATTTGGTACAAGACTCTGACACGGGACATAAGGCTGAATATTCACATGGAGTCCCTTGCTCTATTCTCACAGTGGCTCCCACAGGACTTATTATTTCCCTTAATTAATTAGTTGGTTATTTAATATTTTTGAGACAGGGTCTCAGTATAGAGCATTAGCCGGCCTGGATCTTGCTACGTAGACGAGGCAGATCTCAAACTCACAGAGATCTGCCTGCTTCTGCCTCTCATTTGTGAGAACTAGCGGCTTGTCTCACTACTTCTGGCTACTTCTTTTAACTTATCTATGAACAGAGTAGAGAAAGGTGTTCAGTATATATGGCTTTGAAAGAATAAATATGGGAAGGGCAGGAGAGAAGAGATAGAAGGTCTTTGGTTCAAGATCACGTAATACTATACTTTGAAACCAATTGACCTATTCCAAACTAGGTCTTTTATTTACTCTTTATTATCACACACAGCTTGTGGCTCTCTCTCTCCCCATAGCATTGTGTGGACAATGGCAGTGTTTCCCAAGAGTGGAATGAGAGAAGAGTAGCCTTGTCTTTCTAGTCTCACTCTAAAGTGTTTAGTTAGATTAGTCTTGCCTTCCAGTCAGGGCTGAGGCAAGATGAACCAGAAAAGGCACATTTTAAGAAGAAAGTGAAAGAAAGGCAAGCCAACCGGGAACCTGGAGAGACACTCCTTCAGGACAGTAGCCTGGGAAAGGTGTGGGGAGTCCCATGTCCATGGCTTGCTTATATCAGTCCTGTAGGGTTAATAAGCTGAACTCCATTATGGGATAAAACCTATTAGAGATGTGTGCATGCCTGCATGGATGTGTGTGTGTGCCTGTGTGTACGTGTATGCATGGTTGTTGTGCACATATGCAGAAGACAGAGGAAAACCTCTGGTATTGCTCCTCAGTTACCATTCACCTTTGTTTTGTATTGTTGGCTCTGAGACAGTATCTCTCATTGGCCTGGCCAAGCACACCAGGCTGGCTGACCAGTGAACCCTTAACATCCTCAGTCCTGGGATTAAAAGAACACTATTGCCTACCTTTTTAAATGTGGGTTCTGGGTGCCAAATTCCAGTCTGATTGATTGCAAGGCAAGCACTTTACTGGCCAACTCATCTCCCCAGTCCCCAAATGTGAGTTTTTAATGAACGCTACTAGGAGCTGTTTTAGGAGTCCTTCCTCCTTGGGTTCAGGACTTGCCCATATTCTCTTACAGGCCATAATGGGGATATAGAGTGCAAGGTAAACAAGCATTTTTACACATTGTTGTTCCTTGGCATGGCAGAGTTTGTAGGCTTAGTTTTAGTTTTCAATTGGACAACAATCAATATTCAAGACTCTAGAATACATTTTTAAAAATCTCCCTTTCTTATATTCTTAAAAATTATTGTTGTATACGTTCATTGTCGCCCATAAGAACATTTCCCTATGGCACTTATTGTATGCTGAGTTTCGACTCTCCTCCATGCCCTCTTCCCTGACCCTTCAGGGCTATATTTTCAAGCCTATACCAGTCAAAATGAAACACTGGATGGTGTAGAAGGGTCTGAATGCAAATGACCGCAGCAGAGTGCTTTGTCTGTGTGGACGACGTCAGTTATTTCACACGCTCCCCTGACAGAGACTCTCCACCCCACATCCCATCTGTACTGATTGACATCTGAGAAGGAAATGCTTTTTTTCTAAAAAAAAACACCGAGGAAGTAAAGGAAACCATTCACTGCTCTGCTCTCTACTTGGCCCTGCCTCCCTACCACCTCTTCCTTGGCGTGGACTTGAACAGAACTGAGAAGGTGATAATCACCATTTTTGGGGACATTGGCAAGAGACAGAGACAAGCAGATCTCTTTGAATTTGAGGACAGTGTGGTCTATGTTGTAAGTCCCATGCTGGCCAGGAATTCTGTCTTGGGGGAGCCAGAGCACATTAGCTCCAATGTGAACTAACCCCATTAACCAAGTATGACCAACTTACAGCCTGTAGGCCATGTGTGGCCAGCAGGAGAGCCCTATTAATGGAACACAAACAACCCCAAATCATAAATTTACCTAAAACAAATACTTTTGTAATTTGAATGAATGGTTCTTCTTGTGTTTTATGAAAAACAAACAAACATGTGTATGTGTCAGTGTGGAGGTTTGTGCACATGTGTATGTGTCTATCCTTGGAAACCAGAAGACATTGGATCCCCTAGCATTGGAGTTTCAGGTCATTGTGAATTGCCAGGTATGGGTTCTGGAAACTAAATTGTGTTCCTCTGCAAGAGCAGTACAGACCCTTAGCTGCTCAGCCTTTTCTCCAGCTCTAGATGAGAAGTTCTAGAATATGAACTTTGTAAATGAGTGTCTACAATGCTAGAGGGTTAGATAGGCCTGCAACCTTTTCACATAATTGGAACAAGAGGTTTTCCTCCCCTGGAACAGAGGGCAAAGGATGACCAAGGTAACTTGCATCCTGCACACTCACGGACTCAGCTGGCTATAGATTGGAACAATGAAAGGGAGCCCACTTCAGCGGCTCTATCTTTGCCTGCTCTCTGTCTGGTAGATGCCTCTTTTCTGACCTCACTGATTTTCAGTCTGGTCTCTTGAAGTCTCATCTGCCCCAGCACAGTGGGGAGGAGGGTAGCGTCTGAGGTCCGTTAAGCCCTTTGGAGAGGCTGCAAAATTAGCATATGAAAAAATGGGGTAGACAAAGAGGAAAGCTGGAAAACTCCCCCGACCTAGGCCAACTAACCCTGGCCTCTGAGGCAGCACATGGCACACTAGAGTGTCCTAAATTGACCTATGACTCATGCCACAGAGACACATAGGCCTGAATGGAGGGTGAAGTTGATAAGACAATTGATGCCTGGGGAAGAGTGTGGAAGTATAGTAACATACTCCTGATGAGAAACCCTAAACTATGTGCATGAACCCCAAAGCCTAGGCTGCATAGCAAAAAGTCCCCACTCTGTGCAGCAGGGCCCTTGCTCTAGCCTGGTTCCTCCCTTAGAAGTATACCCTTTCTGATAAGCTGTCTCTGCTTCTGCTACAACCATGTGTCTCTGCTCAACTCCTCTTTCAGGGACACAAGCCTCTGGAACCCCCTCAGAGGTGTTTGTTGGACCCTGATACCCACTTATACGTTTAACCTCCTGAAGAGGACTTCCGTTGTCTCCTGATGTCCCTTTGTAATGGTCCGACTGGAAGGAATAAATATACACCAAAGAAACACTCCCGACCCCCTCTTTGGCTATCAGAATATTAAAACAGTGAACCCCAAGAAACTGGAATTTCCAGCTGTAGGAGGAGAAGACTGAAGTCCCGGGGATAGCCAGAGAGGAACTTGTCTTCTGGAGAAAGATTTACAACTTGTCAGCTGACCTGACAAGGAAGAATCACCTTGGTAGAGAAACTCAGAGCTGAGACAGCAGTGGACGATCATCGATACCGTAGCTTATCAGACAGCAGTGGACGATCATTGATACTGTAGCTTATCAGGCTGCTTAGTTCTGGACATCTGTCGCTTTGCATTTAAACCTTACCTTCACATCGCGATGCTGAAGAGGGACCCAAGGGGTCCTGTATCTCTTTGTTGCTCTTCCCAATGTGACCATATCAAATAAATCTCCTTTGTTTGCTTTTTATTATTCATTCAGCTTTGAAGACTATCATTTTTGGGGGACAGTTAGCTGAACCTGACTTGTTCAGGTGTTAGGTTGTGACTCCAAGTGATGCCTTTAATACTACAGAATCTCTGAGCATGGGCTTGGACCATTGTCACCAACACCTGTGTCCTGTTTGTATTTGGACATCTGGTAATTATGGTCTGGTCCCTCTACTCTCTACAGGGGAATCTGTGTGCTGCTGGCCTGACTGGTCTAACTGTAGTTCTGGGTTGAAAAATAAGAATATGCTGTTAGTGGTGGTATGACCAGAGTTTTATGATAAAAGCCAGACTCTGGCAGCCCTAACAGGCTTATCAGTGATTCCCACCCCCAATTTCTAATATGCCACTGAAAGCTACAGTTGCAAAAGAGATTTAGTGAGTGTGGGCACTTTGAGAAGAACTGATAAAAGTGTCCAGTGAACCACAGAGTCTGTTTTGGGGTACTGACACGAGTTTTATCTTTAAATAGTGGAAGAAGTGGGGTAGGGGGCAAGAAGTTTGGACCACTGAACAGTCCTGGGTAAGATGTGGTCTGTGGAACATTGTCTTAGCTCTGCTTCGGTAAGGTGACCCATACGCATCTTCATTGCTTGGAGGGACAATCTAGTTCTCAGGAAATGACTATCTCTCCATCATGGGTCAGAGTTCTTATCTACAGGGTGGTCCATCCTGTTAGGTTCCTCTATTCTTAGAATCCAAAGTGATAGCAGATTTAGGAGGAGGGCGGAAGACCTTCAGGTCTCTCTGAGTGTCTGCGACAGCACATCATAAAAAGCTAAGAGTGAAGTGCTTCTATGTATTATTTATTTATTCATTTTTCTTTTCTTTTTCTTTTTTGACAGTTTCATATATATTTTACAATGAATTCTGGTCATTTCCAGGCCCCACTCCCATCTCTTATCCTTCTCCCTCTTCTGCTAGAATCCATCCTCTCAGTGAGTCCCCCTCTTCCTTTCCATGTCTTGTTTTTGTGAGTTAGAGCTATTTGCCTGAGCGTCGGTGGGGAGTCATCAGCGGCACAAGGCATCAGTGACTACTACACTGCTGAAGAAGGCAATGGCACCCCCTTAACATCATTAATTGCAGATGATCTCTCTTGAGAGGAGAGGGGCCTCGTGGCTCCCTCAAAATGTTGATGGTCCCAATCTTGGGCGAGTCTTGTGCAGATAAACACAGCTGCAGCGGTTCCATGGACACAATGGCTATGTTATGGCCAGAAGGCAATCTCTTGCTGCACATCCCTCCTGCTCTTCTTATAATCTTCCTGGCCTCTTTTCTCCGATGTCCTTTGAGCCTGGGGGGGGGGGGGTGCGCTACAATTGCCTCAGTTGGGTAGAATATCCCACCATGATTAACTCCCAGCCCTTGACTACAGCGTGATGCTTCTGTGATGAAGCTGGGGCCGAACTAACGTTAAGTGGGAAGCCAGAGCCAAGGCCAGAGCCCGCTGGGTACTCTCTCATTACTCTCACCGATATGCTTTTAGAGAAAGAAGATAGGTGAGGTACCCTCTTTTCTAGATCCACGGCTTCGTGCAGAGGTGAGCTGGTGACCCAATTTCAAGGAGACAGAAGGGAAATGAAGGCCGACTTTCATTCTCCTCTGAGGAGTCAATGCTTTTCAGAAAAAAAGAAAAGAAAAAGAAGACTCTAAATGCCTTTCATAGCAGCATGTAGGGTTAAAGGGTAAAAGTTAGAGAGGTTAGAGACAAGGCTCTAAGTGTAATCAGATATAATTCAGACTTCTGAACAAAGCACACTGTCAGAGTGTATCAGTAAATGAGTCATTGGCACAGCCCCTGAGCCGCGTATCACTTCAGTCCTAGATCCTACACACAGTCTGTGTAGGGGGAGCAGATCCATTCATGAGATCCTGGGATAGAGGAGTGAACAGCAGCTACACCTGTCCACCTCTAGGTCAGGC
This sequence comes from Lophiomys imhausi, assembly GCA_907164525.1. Lineage (NCBI taxonomy): Eukaryota > Metazoa > Chordata > Mammalia > Rodentia > Muridae > Lophiomys > Lophiomys imhausi. Next base: position 5,455,034 of record CAJQZJ010033263.1, read on the forward strand.
CTCTGCTTACCTTGGCTTTAATGTTGTGGATTAAAAACTAGAAGAGTGGGGTCTGGAGAGACGGCTCAGCAGGTGAGAGCCCTTGCTGCTCTTGTAGAGCATCTAAGTTTGGGTAAGCATCCATGTTGGCCAGCTTACAACCATATATAACTTCAGCTCCAGGGGAATCTAACGCCTTCTTCTGGACTCTATGGGCACTGCACTCAGGTGACCAGATACACACAATTAAAAATAAAATAAACCTTTAAAACAACCAAAAGTATGTGATCCCGACAGAAGGACAGACAACCTCCCAGAACATCAGTTTTCTTATCCTGACATTCTCAAAGAACAGGATGAGAAAAAGTAGCTTTTCTTTCCTTTCTATAAGCCAAAAAGTCTAGCTCAAGCTTTTTTTAGCAGTTGACTTTGTCAGACTTGCTCCAATAGAATAGCCTTTTGTGTATTTTTTTCCTGCCAAATCCCCTTGGCCTCTGAACCAAAGCAAACGCCAATGAATGTTATTGCTGAATAACTCCCTGCATGTTTACGATGCGTATGACTTTCTCTGGCTGACCTCGCTGAGGGGACTGCTGCCCAGCCAGGGACTCATTTGGAGTGGCAGGGATTGAGGAATGACAGAGCAGGCCATCCAGGCTAGCTGCAGACAGGGTCGATCTGAGAGGCACTTAGAAGGAATGGGATCATAAGACATCTGGAGAAATGTGAACTAACAGACGCTGGCCATCGTGGCTTCAAACGGGGCAGTTTCTGTTTGACAAATGCTATGGGAAGCAAACTAAAAGAGAGGGAAGTGAAGAAGGTTATGAGACAATGGACATGAATGAGTAGTATCTCTGGAAAGCCTTGACAAACTGTTGCTAAGTAGGATCACAGGTTGGGTGATACTTCTGGGCTCCCCTCAAGGGTGAGCGCTAGCCACTGCAATAAAGAGCTGGAGTCAAGTGGTAATTACCCCCTTTCTTTTCCTAAGGGCATACTCTTAAATCTTTAGTTATTATGCACTTGGGTAGCATAAGCCCAGCCAGGCAGCACAGTGGAGCTTAAGGCCTCCAGCCTTCTCTGGAAGGGGTTTAGTGTGATGCATTGACTGTTTCGGACAGGTAGCCATGCTGGTTGACCAGGACCACTGCCACACTGATGAAATAGACTTCTAGTTAATGGTCAGCCCACGGGCCAATTTCACCAGTGTTTGTAGATAAAATTTTATCGAACTGCAGCCTTACCCATTTGGTGACATGTTGCCCGTGTCTCAATTGTCACTGCCATCGTAGAATTGAATGACGATAACGATGTGGCCCACAAAACCTAAAATATCTATTATTCGTTTGCATAGGAAGTTTGTCAACCCTGGTCTCAGAAGATTGTTCAGTGGATAGATCACTTGCTTGCTTGCATGAGGCCCGGAGTTTGAGCTTTAGAACCTACGTAAAGAAGCCAGGCATGGAGGCACACACTTGAAATCTCAGCTCTGGGTAACAGAGACAGGATGGTTCTGGAGCCTGTTGACTAATCTTCCTGGTCTAATTGCTGAGCTCTAAGCCAGGGACAGACTCGGTCTCAAGGACACTAATGTTTTTGACACCTAAAGTCATCTTCTTGTTTGAACACACACACAAACCCAGGGACACGTATGCACACACACACACACACACACACACACACACACACAGAGACACACATGCACACACACACCCAGACACGCACACACACACACCCAGAGACACACATGCACACACACACCCAGACACGCACACACACACACCCAGAGACACACATGCACACACACACACACACACCCACATACACACACAGAGACACACACACAGACACACACACACCCACCTACCAACACACACACACACACACACACACACACACACACACAGACACACACA
>CAJQZJ010033263.1:5459431-5477288 GCA_907164525.1 Lophiomys imhausi
GGAATCAACTTTGGGGAGGCAGATCAATTTTATTCTGGGTGAATGATGCTTATCTAGAACTTTAGGGAGGGGATAGGAATATCCAGGGTGTGCAAAGGTCATTGGCTGAAGGCTAAGGTACAAAGAGGCTTCATTATCATGGGGAAGCATTCTAGGAATCTCAGGTGCTTACTGAACAGGTATCTTATTGGGAGAAAGGGAGTTGGACCTGTCATTTTCCTAAGGGCTACATGATATTCATCAGGTAAGGGGTATTGGGTTTGATGGTCTGGGAATCCCCAGGTAGAGAAGAAAGAGCCTCACTGACAAAGCGAGTCTGCCATTTTGCACTGAGCTTAAGGGTTTTCTGGTAATATCAGACTTTTACCTTAGCAGCAGGATTTCCTGACAAAGAACACTTACAGCTTTTGCAAAGGGTCTGAGTTCATTTACCAATACACATGTCAAGCAGCTTACAACTATCTGTAACTCTTGTACCATGGGACCTAACACCTTCTTCTGGCCTCGGAGAACAGTTACACACAAATGCACATAAACACACCCACATACAGAGACATAATTAAAAAATAAGAATTTAATCCAAGTACTTTTTCTTTTTCAAGTTGTATGAAACTAGTTCTTAGTATATTAAATTCTTATTGAATATCATTAAAGTCAATAATTTCATTAATAATTCAAGAAATAAATAGCTAAAAATTTTCATATAATGTATTTGATCATATTTTTCCCTCCCCTAACTTCTCCTAGATAGATCCTTTCATCTCCCTGCTCATCCAACTTCATAGTCTTTCTATCACCAAAAAAATCAAAACAAAAGCAAAATAAATAAAAAGAAAAACAAATAAACAAAAGGCAAACAAATAACAATAACAAAAGCTCTCAAAAAAATGGAGTCCATTTTGTTTCGGCCAACTACTCCTGGGTATAGAGGTTTCCCTGGAGTATAGCTGATGTATGTAGTGAGATTCCATTGAAGAAAACGGATTTTCCCTTTCCCAGCAGGTATCAATTGCAAGGTAGCTGCTTGGTTAGGGGTGGAACTTTATGTCCACTTTCCTCTCTCAATGCTGGGATTTTGTCTGATTTGAACCTGGGCAGGTCTTGTTTATGCTGTCAGTGTGCTGTTATATCCTTTGTGAGTTCAGATGTGCATCAGTCCTGTTGTGTCTAGAAGATGCTGTTTCCTTGAGAATTGTTCTTCAGAACCTGAGAGGGTTCAGTGGATGGCCTAGCATTGTGTTACCATCTGGAAGAGGAGAGGGTCACTTCTCATCACAAAAATTCTCTTCTCCCATGAATATTCTACTTTGTCTTAAAATGACTGTCATCAATTAGGAGGGTTAAATAAGAAGGACTCAGGAGCCTATTTGATCCAGGTCAAACTGGTGAAAGATAAAGCAATTTGGGCATCAAATAGAGACAGCAAAGGGAGTGGATTGGTACTCATCAGATATGGTTAATTAAATGGATTCAAAATGACATCGGAAAAGCAAAACAAAATAATCAATACCTCACCAATGAAGGGCACTGAGAGAACCAACTCATTGTAAATACTAAAAAGAGAGAATTAAATTATCTCGTTTCTCCTGTATAAACTGTGTGACCAATATTTACGGAAGGGTCTAGCTCATCAGAGATGATAGAGTTGTAATGCCACCACCATAAAAGCTGTGCTTTGTACATGGAACCATTGAACATGTACCTGCCAACCTCAGAAAAACAGACACAAGACATTGTGATTATTTTGGCTCAGCTCCAGAGGGATGAAGTCCCTCACAGGGAAAGATATAGCAATAGGTGAGGAAGGCACTGTGGCAGGATCAGGAAGCTGGCTGATTACATTTTGGTTTGCATACAGGAAAAAGAAAGAGAGCACAGGAAATGGAGCCAAAACCCTCCAGTGGCATACTTCCTCTAGCAAGCCTTCATCTCCTAAAGTTTCTATAATCTCCCCAAACAGCGCCACTAGCCGGTGATCAGGTGTTCATATGTCTGAGCCTATGGGGGACATTTCTCATTCAAACCACCACATCAAAATGATTTTCTCAATATAGTACGTGTCACCATTTCATCATGGGATAACAATGCAGATAAAGGTGGCACACAAAACTTTAACGTTTAACAGGCTACTTCTTTCTCATGAGTCTCCCATGTACCAAGAGAAGGACATGCCCTAAGGGTAAGAGTCATCTAATCCACAGTTCAACCCTGGAGAAACTCGTATTTGTTGGGAGGATGGACAAGAAGAGCTGAGGTTAGCCCTGTGAGCACAGGGTGCACCATGCTTTCCTTCAACCCATCCTGGAGACAACCCATTTGGAAGAGAAGAAAGAGAGAAGCACAGAAGGCAGTGAGGAGGCAGCTGTGTGCTTGGATTGTTTTGTAATGGTGCTAGACTGTAGAATTTGTGTACAAGGCTAAGAGAGATGTGGCTGGATGCTGGGAATTTTGTGCTACACAATTTGTAAGATATTAAAAAAAAATCAAAAAAGCTACTACTTCATGACCAGCCTTTGATATCTCAGCTCACATGGTTTCAGGTATAGCTCTTGACTAGGACAGTTGACATGAAGCAAGGACATGCCAAGGACTTACCCTGGGCACCTCAGATTCCATTTGTACACTCGATTCTAACCACACTTTCTCCTTTGTTGCGTTTCCTTCCTGGCCTCTAATCTGTCCTTCTCTCTCTCACTCCAGCCTCTGTGTCTTTCTTGTGCCCTCTCAGTCTCAAGGGAATAGTAACTATGTCTGACTTTGAATGCCTTTAGCTACAGCCCAATGTCATGTGATCTGGATTCACCAGTGACCCTCAAGGGCCTTCTGCCAGTTGAGTTTGTCCCCTATAAAGGACTTTGGAAATTGGACAATTAGATCTGGTTCTCTTTCTGTCCCTGTACTTGAAGAATGATCTCAACATGTCATATGATCACTTAGCTCCATTGCTTTGGTTTAACTTACCCCTTTAAATAAAAAAAGAAGACAACTTAAAAGAGTCCAAGGAGGATAATTGCCTGTCATTTATCAAGAACGTTTCCTTGGTCAAAACAAAGCATTAACATTCTTAGCTGGTCACTTATTTATATTCCAAGAACCAATAGTCATGAAAAGCCACTGCTAACACATCCAGGGCTTGTTGTGTGGAGTCTTAAGTAACTCATGGAAAAAGAACTCAGAGTTGGAATTCTTCCTTCAAGCTAGCTTTGCTAATGCTCCCACAACTGAGGTAGACAAAAAATAAATCTAGAGAACACTCATAAATATAAATGGTTGTTAAACCTTTCAGTGGGGGAGATTTGGAGTCAAAGATGTAAAATGCTAGCACAAACGCTTTGGCAATCTCACCATGGCTATGTCATGACTTTAATTTATCAAGAATTAATTGTGGGTTTAAGATGCTTTATACTTTAATGAGCCAATAGAGCATAGCCTTGGGTGTGTTTCATTAACCTGGTTGTGCCTTGAATTTCATAGCAGCCTTGGAGGAGACAAGCTATGCATCTTTCCAAATGTGTAAGTGTCTCACCCAGCGCCAACAAGTACTGGAATGGACATTGGAGGCTGGGACATTTTGACGCACTCATTTTCAAAGTGACATGTTTAAATCATAGTGTGAAGGGTTGGAGAAATGGCTTAGCAGTTAGTTAAGAGCACTGGCTGCTCTACCCGAGAGCCAAGATTTAATTCACAGCACCCACATGATGGCTCACAACTATCTGTAACTCCAATCCCCATGGGATCAAATATCCTCTTCTGGCCTCCACCAGTATCAGCCATCCGTGTGGTTCACACACATACGTGAAAGAAAAACACTCATGCACATAAAACTACATTAAAAAAGGTCTTAGGGCAAATGAATCTCCGACCAATATTTTCTCACCTCCCTCCATCCCTACCTTTTCTCCCGTTCTTTCTCTTTGGGTTCTTGCAGCCTATACTGGACTAGTAGTCACTCTGTAGCTGAGGATGACCTTGAACTTCTCATCTCCTGCCTGTGCCTCCCAGGAAGTGGGATTCCAGGTGGGCAACACCATGCCCCTTCTTCTTTCCTTACAAGTAAAAATAAGATGCTATGAACCAAAAACAAGCACATTGGGAGTAAGAAGGGTTCGTACTGGGAGATTTTAACACCATGTACTGTGGTCTGTTTGTATCCTGCTGGCACAGCCCAGATTCATAGGTTGAAAGGTTGAATCTTGGTCTTCACTAAGGCAGTATGAAGAGCTGGTTGCCTTTGGAAGGGGGGTTGGTGATTGATGGGATTAATACTTATATTAGTCACTTTTCTCAATGCTGTGACAACATTCCTGACCACAGCAGTTTAAGTTACGAAGGGTGTCTTTGTCGTACAGTTTGCATATTATACACTGTGGTGAGGAAGGCAGGGAAGCAGGAACATGAGGCAGCTGGTCACGTGGCATCCACAGTCAGGAAACAGAGAGATGGAGGCTGGTGCTCAGCTCACTTTTTCCTTTTCATTCAGCCCAGGACTCCAGCCCACGGGATGGTGGTGCCCACAATGACAGCAGGTCTTTTCTGCCTCATTAAACCTATTTGGAAACATTCTCACAGATGAGCCCAGAGGTGTGTTTCAATGGTAACTCTAAATCCTATGCAGTTAGTATTCAAGATTAACCATCACATTGACCTTATAAAAGGCCCTCAGAGAACTCTTTAATCTTCTCTGTTCTGTGAACACACAGTGAGAAGGTGTTTTTCTATGAGTGACCAAGAGGGCCCTCTACAGACACCAAACCTGCTAGAACCTTGGTTTTGAACTTTTCAGCCTTTGGAAACATGAGAAAAGGGTCTGCTACCTGCATCTCCCCATCTGTGGTGAGATGCTAAAACAGCCAGAGTGGCTGAGACAGAGAGCCAGGAGGAGGGCATTGGTGAACATCAGCTTTGATTCTGAGAAATGAAGGGCGCAGGTTGGCTTCCAGGGACTCGGATATATGTGGCCTCTCAGTGAGTAATTATTGTGTCCAAACATTGAGATTTTTACATCTCAGCAGCTACTTGGCTCATCTCTTACACTCAAGTCCATCCCCAAATTAGCATGTCAAGTGAGTTGTCCTGTCATCAGCACTGGGGAATTTCTAACGTACTTGCCAGCTTGAGCCTGAATTCTGAGTATCGAGGAGCATTGCCATGGTTTCATTTCTGTGGCTGTGAAGATACTCTGACAAGCAACGATTTAGGGGAGAAAAGGTTGATTTCAGATCCCAGCTCCAGGACAGAGGCCACCAGTGTAGGAAATCAAGGCAGGGACTTTGAAAGGTAGTAACATCACATCCACAGCAAGATCAGAGAGAAACGAACGTGGCGTGCTCTCTCTTTGCTTGCTTGTTTGCCCCTAGTCTTCTCCACTCATACCGTTCAGGACTCTCTGTCTTGGGAATGGTGCTGCCCACTGTGGGCTGGGTCTTCCTGTGTTGATTAACTTAATATAATCCCCTCAGACATTCTCAGAGGTCAACACAATGTAGCCTATCTCTAATCAGAACTCTCTTCCCAGGTGAATCCATGTTGTCTCACGCTGACAATTAAATCATCTCAGGTGTCAATCATGACAATGACGGTCATGGTAGCCAATACTGACCGAGCCTAACAAAAGCCCTTGACTCTGGCTTACAGAGGCTATGGAGCAGAACTAACCATCTCTTCCTTCATGTAGGCAGGGAAAGCAAAGCTGAGATGGGCCAAGCCACAGGTCAGAGATGCCTGCATGGCAGAACTGGCCTCACACTACAGACAGCTGTACTGAAGTGTTGCGAGTCTCTGGAAACGAGAGGGGTCTCTTCTGTTGCCCTCTTCACCAGATGAGTGATATGCTTGAGGTAATGGAGAGTTTCCAACAGCCCAGAAATCACACAACTCTTTCAGTTGTCGTATCTAACCCTTTGGAGAAAATGAGATAGAATGTGGTTTTTCAGGTTTAGCCTTTTTTTTTTTTTTCAATAAGTCATAATGCTTACTATAAAAATTTAAACTTAAAGAATTATAATAAATGAAGTTTCTCTTTCTTACTTTTTTTATTTCCTGATCACACTTCTTTTTATCTAACTACCTCTAAGACTTTATTTCTCAGACTTTAAAGCAGATCAATTTTGAATCTATCTCTTTATGTTCACACATATGTATACACATGCATACACACAGCAAACACATACATACACTTATCTGCATACTACACATGACACATACATATGCACATATTCATGTCACACATGCATGCATACAAGCACATTCGCACAGATACACTAGTGATGTACATATATACACATGTGTTAATGTGCATGCACTCACACAATGGGGTGATTGAACATACACACACATGCACATTTCTGGGCAGTGGTAAGTGTACAGCCTTGGACTCTTCCATTTATGAACCACGTGGTTTTTTGGCAGTGACTTCTCTACACCATATGATCTTCTTGGTGAAATATAGATAACACAGCTTGGATCTAGGTGGAGGTATAGAAGACAACAGATAAAGCAGTTAGAACAGAGCAGTTTCCTGGCAACCCTTCGTGATGGATATCTTTTCATGTATGTGCAGATGCAGTGTGTTGGTTGCTTTTCTCTCCACTGTCCTTGACAGAAGGGAAGGGTCCGTTTTGCTCGTGGCTTCAGCAGGTTTAGTCCATCCCACGAAGCAGCTCACATCATGGCAGGATGGAAGCAAATGAAATGGGAAGACAAGCACTCTGCTCGCTGTTTCATTTGTCCACTTGATTCCTGAAGACTCTGCAGTCCACTGAATGGTGCCTCTCACATCCAGGGGACGTGGTGGTCCTCCTCTCTGGAAGCTCCCTCACAGACGCACTCAGACATTCCTAGTTTCTTAGGCTGCTATGTCCTTTCAAACTGACAACAAAGACGAACTGTCACACACATATCAATGCACACGGCAGGGGGGGCTGCAGAAATCCTTTCGTGTCTCGGACTTCGGACTGAACAATGTTCTACTCCAGTAATACAAGGCTGCTTTTAAAAAGTACCCAATATTGCATCACCGTCATGTCACATGTTGTCAGACTTTTATGTGGGTCTATTTTTCACATGTATAAACAATGCTCTCATACATTTCTAGGCACATAAATCTGTATGCAATTGTCTAAACATTGCTAGGGGATAAATTTTTGAAACCAGAATGTCAAAGCTGCTGCAGGGCCCTCCCCTCAGGCCACGCGAATTATAATCAAGAATGCCAAGGTTGAATGTTTCTCCAGAATCTTGTCAACACCAGTTACGAAGACATTCTTAAATCCCTATCGGGTTGTGAGATGGAAAACCTCTTTCTGTAGTTTTAATTGCAGTTCTTTGATTCATAGTGAGCGTAAGCTTATTTAATGAATGAAATGATTCCCATTCTCTGAATTAGTCCTAATCTTTCATTCATCTTTTCACTTGAATATCTTTAAAGAGCCAATTGTTTCTCTTTTTTTTTTCTTTTGAGAAGCTGTTCTAGTTTCATTTCTGTTGTTGTGATTAAAAAAAAAACAAAAAAAAAAACCCTAACAAAAAGCAACTTGTGGAAGAAAGGGTTTATTTCGACTTACAATTCCAGGTTACAATCCACCATTATTAGGAAGCCCAGGCAGGAACTTGAGACAGCTGGTCACTCACATTCACAGTCAAGAGCACAGAGGAAGTGAATGCACATGTGTGTGCTTGCTTGCTTGTTCTAGCATTTCTCCGTTTTCATGTAGCCCAGGATTCTCTACAAAGGGATTGGTGCCCCCCACAGTAGGCTGGGTCCTCCTATGTCAATGAACTTACTCAAGTCAATCCCTTGCAGGCATACCCACAAGCCAACGAAGTCTAGACAATTTCTCATTGATACTTTCTTCTCAGGTGAGAAGGAAGGTTGTAGGTTGTTTCAAATTGACAAATCAAAGCATGGAAGAGGAACTGTTCTTAGGGCATGACCCATAGGGTTGGGAATCACCGTACAGCTGAGCTACATTCTCAGCATCATGTTGATTTTTGATATTTTTACGTATTAAGGATTTTATTAGCTAAGTATAGTGCCCTATGCCTTTAAACTCAGCACATAAGAGTCAGAGGTAGGTGTACTGCTGTGCAGCCTAGCTTATGAGGGAATTCTAGGCCAGCTAGGACTACATAATGAGATTTTGTCTAAGAAATATAATTTTTAGTGAAAAGAAAAAGTTTACTTCCTTACTAGTCATGTACAATGAGAAATTTCCATTTTGATGCTACTTTAATATTTATCATTTAGGAATTTGAAATTCTTATACAGTAAACCTGTGAATCTTTTCCTTTTTATACTGGAAATTCTCTCATCTCAAATTTATATAGTATTGCTTTTCTCTTTAGTAGTTTTGTTTTTTATATTAAACTGTACGCCAAATGTGAGATCTCTGTGTGGATTAGGGTGTGAGGCAAGAAATTTAATTTTGCTTAATCTTAAGTCAATAGGAAATTGTTAGAGAAGTTGAAGAAAGACAAGAGGAAAAATGCATGTGGAGAAATTGTACATATTTGTTCCTTCAGTTGGTGGAATAGTAAAGACAGATTTCCTGAGAGTTTGTTGTAGGACATGGGCCACACAAGCCACCACTGACTGGTAGAATGTCCTGAGATAGTGAAAATGTTCATTATGTGTGCTTTTTTTTTTTTTTTCGCAGTAGCAAGCATCACCACCTGACCGTTAAAATGTGGCTCATGTGCTTAAGGAATGGAATTGTAAATTGTTTAATTGATCTAAATTGACAAGCAACTTGTGTCTGCTGGGAATTATATATGACAGGGCAGGTAGAACCAGAAATGACACAACAGAGAAATGTGTGTGTTTGTGTGTATGTGTGTGTGCGTGTATACATATGGATATGTGTTTGTGTGATGTGAATATGCATATTTATTTGAGTGCATGGACACATATGGACACATGTGGGCACGTGGTCTGTATACATATAAGCAAGTATATGTGTATCTTGTGTACATGTAAGAATGTAGTATGTGTGCATATGTAGACCTGTAGCATAAGTGCATGTATATATGTAGATATGTGGTTTGCATGTATATGTATGTGTATGTGTACATACATTCACATATATTCACATGTGGACATGAAGCTTACATGAATTTCTGTACATGTGTGGTGTGTATCTTGCATGTGTATACATGCATGTATGTTTGAATACATGTGTTCACATATAGGCAAATAGGTTACATGTATGTCTTCACACACTTTGATATGTGTTCCATATGTGTATGCATGTGTCTCAATGTATATATTAATAATATGTTTATTCATGCATGCACACATAAGGGTGTAGTTTATGTGCATGTATGCACACACACATAAGTCAAAGATTTGTGTGCACTTTCACATGTATGTGTGTGCATGTGTGGATAGCATGTGAGTGTGCATGTACTCATGTATAGGCTTGTGACATATATGTATGTGCACACGCACATAGGCATTGTGAAAAAGAATGAGAAGCTGCAGCCAGATACTTCCTTTTAGAATATTTTGCTAAAATTTGTAAAAGTCTAATTTGTTTCTTTTTCTGATTTGAGGGCAGTTTGATAAAAGATTGGAAGCATTTTGTCCTTAGGATTCCTTGCTCTGCAGATGGGGAAGAGCATGCCTGTCAATCAACAGTTCCGCCTTTTCCAGTTTTTGTGGCATCTTGGTCTGCACTTTACAGAACAGTTCTTTCTGCACAGCTCCAGCCTCTTGTTCAAGGGAAAGCTGCCCCACATATGCAAACTCGAGGGCCTCCTCTATATTAACTCCTCCTCATGCAGAAGAGGATGTTCTCCATTTCAAAAACAAGCCAGGCAGATCCCCACACAGCACATCGGGTGCTCACATCCTGAGCTAATCTTTTCCGTAGGGTTCCTTTAGCATTTCAAGAGTTTGTAGCCGTGGCTAATTGAGGTATAGATATTGAATGGTGCAGAGGAGTCTGGGGCATGCTTGTGTGATGATGTTAACATGCACATGTATTTGCATGCTAGGAAGCCTTCCTTGTGTGTGTGTGTGTGTGTGGGGGGGGCCTTACATTTCCACTTCCTGGAGAAAGTGGGCCTGTTGTGCTGGCATGAAATATGTGACCCCAAAATGGCTGCAGTTGAAGAAAGGCTTTTCTTGTGGCTCTGGGGGAAATGGTTGACTGGGGAAGGTGTCTGTGTGAGAACAGAGAGAGGGCACTTGGTGTCCTGGTCTGGCAGCGTGAATATGCAGGTTGTCAGACACACAGCCACCAGATTTATTACGGAGGCAAAAGGATGCCTTCTCTGCAGAGCCACCTGACCGCCTGTCAGCTGCAGGCCTGGGACTTAGAAGCAGGCTGTGCAACACACAGCAAATAACAGCTTCCCCAGGTAATTGGTAATGGGGTGCCTATAGGAGAAACCTCATAATGTGAGGAGTACCCGTGTGCTATTTTGTGATATAATTGCAAGATGAAAAGACAAGAAGCATGCCATAGACATCTGAGACCTGAGGCTTAGAGAATTCACAACATAGTGTCTCATGAAACTTTAATCATGAACTTCATTCGAATTCATTGAGATACATGAGATGAGAGGAGCTGACAAACGACAGAAGCTGTCTCCACCCGGGGTGGTGATTTATGGAGAGGTAGAGAGCAAGATGCCTCTGTCTCCCCCTTCCAACCTCAGTTAACAACTTCATTAATAACCTAGATAAACAAGCCATCTAGTTCCTGAACAGCATCTGATATTAAACTGAGGGCTGCTGGGAATAAAACAAATCCCAGGAGACAATGGGCCACGTGGAGGAAAACAGGAGGTAGTGACCTGGAGTAAGTAAGGTTCTGACAGTACAGAATAATTCACATATTGGGCGAGGGGGATGGGTCAGTGGGTAAGGTGCTTGCCGCACAAGTGCAAGGATCTGAGTTCAAACCCCAGCACCCACAAAAGAAGCCAGGCATAGTGGCATTTGCCTGTGATCCCAGTGCCGGGGAACAAAAACAGGCAGACGCTGTAGGCTTGTTCACCACCAAGTTTAGCCAAAGTGGTGAATTCCAGGTTTAATGAAAGACCCTGCTTCAAAAATAAGGTGGAGGAAGATTGAAGAAGACACCCTATGTCAATTTCTGGCCTACACACACTCATACAACACATACACACACACACACACACACACACACACACACACACACACACACAACATAGTCAAGAGTGGGGGAGGGATTTGGAGAAGACAGGGAAAGAGAGAAGAAGAATTAGTAATATTTCAGAATGTCTCCAAACACATTTGAAGAAAGAATGGAAATCCACTGAGTAGTAACTAGCATTATGAGTAGCATCCAGACACTTCCTTTAAATCTTTAACAGCACAAGGAAGACTGTGTTATCCTTCATCGCAAACAAGCACACTGTGGATCAGGAAGCCAAAGCGATTCTCCAAGAACCCACAGGTGGTAACTGCTGGGGCTAAGATTTGGGCAGGTCTCTTTGCCAGTCTGTGAAAACTAGTGTTTTTTCATAGAGTCTCTTGTCCTTCAACATTGCCTTAAACTGGGAGCTTAGAAATGCAAAAGCTTAAGTTTATACCTCAGACCCACTGAACTGAAGCCTCCATTAGGTAAGATTTGGCATGACTCATGTCCATGTGAAGATACGAAGCTTTGAGCACCTGGTCTGTCCTCATGCATGGAGGACTTAAGACTTTAATGAATGGGACAGAGGAGATGGCTCAGTCAGTGAAGTGCTTGCCTTGCAAATAGGATGATCTGCGTTCAATACCCAGAGCCCATATCCAACAAACAGAAAAACCTGGATGTGGTGTGTGCTTGCAATCCTAACACTGGGGATCTAGGGAGAGCAGATGCCTGGGGCAGTGTGGCCACCCAGCCTAGCCTAGAAAGAGAGTTCCAGGCTAAAGAGAATTTCTTTCGAAAGAAAAAAAAAAAAAAAAAAAAGACAGTACCTGAGGAATGACACCATAGGTTAACAACCTCTGTCTTACACACACACACACACACACACACACACACACACACACAGAGGGGAGGGGAGAGAGAGAGATTCTAAGTGATGTAGAAAACCTATGATCTTTTTTTCCTGGTGTGGGCTTACCATTCCAATATTCACCCACAGACCCAGTGACTGCCTCCTTTCAAAGTCCCATGTCACATGACCATAGACCTCCACACTCTAAGAACTGAAGAGCTTTTATAGCAAAGTCTCTGGCCTTGGCCTTGCTCCTGTTCTCTGCTACCTTAGTCCCTGTCTCATAACCTTGGAATAGTTGATCAACTGTGGTCAATTACCAATTAGGGTCCGAAATCTTGGAGGGCAAGCTTATCTGTTTTCACCCTTATTGACTGCCAGCTAGCATGAAGATCCACTTCAAGGGAAGATGCTCAACACAAGCTTGTTGAATGACCATGGGCATGAATGAATGAATGAATGACCATATGAATAGATGTATTTATATATATGGATGGATAAATAACAGTGTAGATGAATGACTGACCATTAGTAAATGAATGAATGAATGGCCGTGTGAATTGGCTTCATAACCATGTCAGTGAGTGAATGAATCGCCAGAATAATGAACCCATGAGTAGCCATGTGAGCAAATGCTCGAATAGCCATGATAATGAATGAATACATTAGCACTAGGGAGGGGTTTGTTCTACTTGGGCTACATATTCATGATGGCTTTTCCCCAAGACCTTAAAGATCTGAGGTTTGCAGGAAACATCTGGAAAGCTTTTTGTTTTCTCCTCTATCCTTAATCATAAGTTTGTTTTCTTTTTAGACCCCTGCAGATGTTTTCTTTTGGCACAAAACAAAGAAAAGAAATCTATAGTTTCTTCTTGACGGTGAATTTAAAGGTAAAAAAGTTGCAAATAAAAATGTGGCTTTTACAGATGGGATTTTTCTGTTCTCATTTCTATAGTGTGCTGTAATCTGAATGGAAAGTTGGGGTCACAGTACTTTCAATTACTCATTCAAGAAATACTTATAAGGTCCCTGATGCACCAGGTGTTGGGAGCTGAGGAGATTGATACATACCCAACCCACTCTGGTGAATCAGAAAGACTGAAGTGGGGGTAAGAAGCGAATTAGAATAACTAACTCCTCGTAGTTTATGGAGTTCAACAACGTTGATCAAGTTTCAGCTTCATGCCACAGACTCAACTATCTGCTGGGACCTACAGTGAAGACAAATCCCTGGCCTAGAGCAAATCATAACTCAGCAAGAACAACATACCAAGTCATCTCAGCGCTTTGGCAAAGTCAGAGGCAGGGTGCCCTGAGCAGAAAAAGCATATACTGGGGCATGCTGAGCAAGATGGGGCAAAATATAAGGAGGTACATCTCGGGAATTTTCAGAGAAGTTGACGGGCCTTGTCTAAAGTATGAAGAAGACTTTGCCAGTTGTGATGGGTAACTTTTACTGTGATCTTGATTTAGAATCACCACAGAGACAAGCCTCTAGCCATGTATGTGTGGGAGTTTCTGCATTAGGTTAATTGATTTGGAAAGATCCACCCTGAATGAGGGTGGCACCGTCCCATGGGCTGGGGTTCTAGGCAGAATGAAAAGGAAAAAGTGAGTTGAACACCAGCATTCATCTCTTTCTGTTTCCTGACTTTGGATGCAAATGGGAAGCTGCCTCACACTCTTGCCACCATACTTTGAACACTATGATGGACTGTACCCTCAAACTTTGAGCTAGAATAAACCATTACTTATTTACTTGTTTGCTTCGGGTACTTTGTCACAACAATGGGAAAAGTAACTATCAGGTAATAAAGGATATAGACAGAAATCAGTGTTTCTTCACCTGAGGCATGGATCAAAGTAGATAAGCTTCAGGAAGGGTGGGACCATGTGCTACAGGAATTTTGGAGAAAGAGAGGAATTGTGAGCTTCAGAGATGTGGAAGGGAAGGGCAGGAAGGCTAACTTAGTGGCTCAGATAGGAAAGGATTTTCTCTACCACGTGTGTAATGGTTAGTTTTAATTGTCAACTTGATACAACCTAGAATCACCTAGGAAGATTACCAAAGCTGGGTTGTCTACACTGATTTGGACTGAGAGTATATGGATGGGAGATTGTCTTGATTGAGTTAATTCGCATGGGAAGATCCAGATGACAGCCCATGACACCATCCGCTAGGCAGGGGATCCTGAGTTGCAGAAGAGTGGAGAAATTAGAACTGAACGCAAGCAAGCAAGTGAATATGCATGCATGCATTTTCCTGTGCTCTCAATTGTGGATGTGATGGGGACAGCTGCTTCAAGCTCCTGCCTCGACTTACCCACAATGATGGACTGTCATCTGGAGCTGAACAGCTAAAAAAAAGTCCCTTCTCCTCTAAAGTTGCTTTTTGTCGGGGTATTTTATCATGACCACAGACATGAAACTAAAACTCCTCGGAAAATGTCTGAGTAGACATATGAGTTCTTCCTTTCTCGCTTTCTTATTTCCAGTTTTTTCTTTTGTGACTTTTTAGCATTTGAACCTTCCAGTAGATTGAACATGATACACATAGAATATTTACAACAGTTTAAAATGAAAAATGAATATTTAAACACAAACATTTAGCAATATGTAGATTTAAACAGAAATATAAAATTGTGAATGCAAATGATAGTCACAAGACTTACCTTATGCATCAATAAGCTGCTTAGTAGTGAACGTTCTTACGGTCTGTCTGATGGAAAAATGAAAGATGTCTATCATCTTGACATTTTGATCCTATTACTTTATTTCTATAATTTGTTACCTGTATAATATTATATATAGTTTTGAAAGTCAAAATGTGAAAGCTACTAGAGGGACTAAGAAGGTGTATCAGTCAGTAATGTGCTTGCTCTGCAATTTTGAGGACCTGTGTTTAACCTCCAGAATTTACATAAAAATTCCAGTGTGGTGGTACCCTACATTCCCAGCACTGAAAAGGTGGTAGCATAAGGATTCCTGAGAATCTGAGTAGCCACCCTATCCTACTTGAAGAGCTCCAGGTTCAGTGAGAGACTTTGTCTCAAAAAACCAAGATGGAGAGTGATCGAGGAAGACACCTCACATCAACCCTTGGCCTCCAGGTACAGGCTGTTTTCTCTCTCTCTCTCTCTCTCTCTCTCTCTCCCTCTCTCATGTTTACATGGGTGCACACATATGCACACACACAGAGGAGAGAGAGACAGAGACAGAGAGAGAGAGAGAGAGATCCAAAAACCACTTTGTGGTGAGAGTTTTGTTTCTTAAAAATCTGGGAGGAACCCCACACCAGAGGGATGGGATGGTGGGAGACGGGGTGGGGTAGAGCATGGGAGGGTGGGACCAGGAGGAGGTTGAGGGAGGGGACAGTAATGTAGGCATAACTTGAAGTAATAAAGAAATGTTAAAAAAAAAGAAATAATGTTCATCGGGATAAAAATGAATCACTAAGATGTCCTTGGGGAGGGGGAAATAAAACAAATAACAAATAAAAAAACCCAGTTATGCTATGTGAATATGTTTTTGTTCTAATCCCAGCTGTGGGATATGGGGCTGCTTCAGTTTGTTCACAGCTGTTAACTATGATTGTCTCGTGCTCTAGCAGGGGCATGGTTTTGACAGCTGCGGCTAGTTTAATTCTGAGGACTCGGGAGAAGGCATAAATATTAGAGCCCAGGGAGGGATGGAGGAGCTTGGAGAAAGAGAGGAAGAAGGAAGCAACTGCTGCTCTCCCTGCTGTTAATTCCCCATATTGTTGCTGGTTCATCCTTCTGCTGTGTTTGCCATTGCTGGTTTGCTGGACTGCTGGATATCCTGATGACTGAGATTAGTATTGCTCCAAAGAACCCGACAACCCTAATCAGCAGGGAGTAGCTCAAAGAGACCTATATTCCTTTCCCCTCTAACCTTCTTTCTTTCCCACCTAGTGTTAGGGAGTTGGAAGGAATAAGGGTTGGAAGGGAGGTAGAGAGGTTTATGAACTCAATAAAATAGTTAAACCAATATGCCAACACCACTTAAGAATTAAGCTTAGACCAAATAGTTTTCCTGGTCCAGCTCTATGCAGAAGTGGCTATTTATTTTTAGCTTTTACTTTTTGTGATTTGAGACCATGTGTAGGTAGAGAACACCATGGTTTCACCCCACACTGTAGTTTAGATGGGACACCCCAGTTTTAGCTCACAAATTTATCCATTGCTGTTTACCAACATGTTCTATCATGTTAGATTTCCAAGTGGGGATGGGGTTGAGTTCACAAAACCTCTAGCACCTTCCCCAGCTCTAGATGATAGCAAAATGTTCTCCGCCCCAGTCCCCGGGCCAAGTGTGGATCTGCCTGTATCACAAATCAGTGATGAGATACTAAGGATGTTTCTTATTGCTTTCCTCCTACTGTTGGAGAGATATGGATGCCAAGTCCGTGACACTTCAGAGCAGAATGCAATGATGGGACTTGGGAGCAGCAGTGTCCTGTCTGTCTTCCCTGTGTCCTCTGACTTCTGACACGGTAGAACTGTCGTATCAAGATTCCTCTTGGTTTTATTTTGTCTGTGCACCCATGTTTGTGTGGGTGCATGTGTACATCAGGGTCAGAGGTCAATGCTACATGCCATCCTCAATCACTTTGCTCTTTAATTTTTTGAGATAGAATCTGTTGCCGACCTGGACGTTACGGCTTTGGTTAGGCTAGCCGGCCAATGAATCCCGAGGATCCTCCTATCTCTGCTTTCCTGGTGCTGGGATTATAGGCCTGTTCTACCATGTCCAGTTTCTCTGTGTGGTGGGTTCTGGAGATTTATGTGGGGCCATGAAAGCATGCTGGCACAGCAGGTATGTCACCGATAGAGCCATCACTCAGCCCCTTAGCTTAAATTTTTGTCTTGATTATTGAAATAGAGCTTTCTATGCTTGGAGCTTCTTCTCTGTGGAGACCAAGATGTGACATACAAGCAACACAGTAGGCCTCAAGTTTCATGCTATGAACTACTCGTGGTAAAAGGGGTCAGATATATCTGTGACCTTCCTGTGTGCGTCTCCCTAAACCACAGCCATGCTAGGGACTGATCCCAGGACCTTAAGCATAGTAGGCAAACACTCTACCATGAATGACATGCTCATCTCACAGCCAAATTTATTAAATATTTTTTTTATTTAAAGTTTTTTTTATAGTATATTTTGTATACTTTGGTCATATTCTTCCCTTCTCCCAATTCCTCCCAGATCTGTCCACTTCCCTCCTCACCCACCTTCTTTCTATCTCAAAACCAAAATGAGAAACAACCCAAATCAAAAATCAAAACAGCCAACAACAAAATCAGTAAGAGAAAAAACAAAAACAAAACAAAATAAAAAATGCACAAAAAACATGAAGTCCATTTTGTATTGACCAACTACAGGATCTGGGCACAGATCCTGGCTGTAGTGTCCTTGATATACCCAGTGACACTCCATTGAAGAAAACTCATTTTTTTTCTTTCACAGCAGGTATCAATTGCAAATACCTTCTTGTTTGGGGTTGGGAGCATTGTTTTTACTTCTCTTTCTGCTTGGATTGGGTCTGCTTTGAACCTGTGCAGGTCTTCTTCCTTCCTTCCTTCCTTCCTTCCTTCCTTCCTTCCTTCCTTCCTTCCTTCCTTCCTTCCTTCTTTCCTTCCTTTCTTTTTTCTTGTTTTTTCGAGACAGGGGTTCTCTGTGTAACAGTATTGGCTGTCCTGAACTCACTTTGTAGACCATTCTGGCCTCAAACTCACAGAGATCTGCCTGCCTCTGCCTCCTGAGTGCTGGGATTAAAGACGTGCGCCACCACACCTGGCCCCCTGTGCAGGTTTTGTAACCAAATTCTTAATATTGCTATTATTTTAAAAAACAGTTTGTGGATATGAGTGTTTGT